>JABFPB010001066.1:0-28276 GCA_022817645.1 Ceratoteleas bidentatus | reverse complement strand
AAAAAATATGATTTTTCATATTTGTTTGACATAACCTAAAAAGTGATTAAAATTTTAATTTATTAAACAAAATACACTATTTTTTTGTCGAATGCTCATGAACAGTACTGTTTACATATACACTGTTTGTAAATAATCATTTTATCTAATTTACATATAAACTTTAGTTGCTTCAGGAAAAAGTTACTCACTCTCACCATAATTGGTACTATCACCCTAATTAGGGCATTAAACGAAGAATTTTGGAAGAAAGGAAGAAAAGAATTTTGTCAGAAAAGAAATTCTGGAAAGAATCTTTGGCAGGAAAGAATTGTCATTGAAAAAAATCGTTTTGTGACAAAAGGATTTTTTCGTTCAAAACTATGGATTGTTTGGAGTTTGGAATTTTTGTTGGGGACGACAAGTTATGTGGAACCGAAGTTAGTCGTTCAAAACAAAAAAGATTCTGTAGAAATGAATTAAACCGGAAACTAGAATAATATTGGCAAGTCATTGTGAAACTACGATTGTACCATTTCGCATTTTAATAACTTGAGTGATGTTTACTTTGTATTATTGCATTATTAAAGATTGTGAATGGGAAAAATTGTATTATATTAGAAATTGTATATTAGAAAATTGTATTATAATAGAAGTACTTTTCTGCATGTAAGAATTAAAATTGTATGTTTGCATATGTCTTTAGAAGAAAGTTATATTTGCATGTAATTTTGTTTGAATGAAATAATTATAGATGCTATTTGAGACAACTATTTGTACAAAAAATTATTTCATATAAAATAATTTCATTTTCAATACATTCCGGGCATAAACGGAATGTGGTTCAGTAAAATAATACATTCTTGTATTGTTTTGTTTAATGTTTTAAGAATAAAGTTCACTCAAGTTTATATCATCAAACCAATTTTTTCAAGTAATTACGTTAGCAGACAAATAAAGGTACTCTTTCAGAAAACAACTCTTAAAAAAAATTGAAAAACTACGCTACGTCATTTCGAATTTTTATAATTTTCCATTATTCGTATACCAACAATTTAACAAGATCATTTATACAGATTTTTTAGTTTTTCCGAAAATTTTTTTACAGTTTTATTTTACGAAAGATAGAAATGTTAATTACCAAGTAGACCAGAAACTATTAAACCCCACTATTCCATTAATTAAAGTCTTCAAAACGCCTCATAGAACAATCACTTCCACTAAAAAAGACAAAACACGGAAATGCAGCAATAAGTTAACGAAAAAAAGTCATTACAAAGTTAATCAACAAAGTCATGAACTAAGATACAACACTCGAACATTTATATTACGTTTCCAACATTAGTTAACAAACCACGACCGGAACGCAAAAACTACCTTCCATCAAGGTTTAATTAAGGTATCCCTGCACTAACATTATTTTTAAAATTTTTGTTCAATTTCAATTGTTATTAAATGTTAATCACAATTTCTAATTACCGAAACCAAAATAATATAATAACTAAAGCTAAATATTAACACAAAAAACAAGATGAGAAACATATTCTCATTCCAATAATTGAGACGTTGTCTTATTAGAATTAGCCATAAAGTTTCGTACAAAATAATATATTTTTGAATGAAAAAGATTCGCATCCAAAAATAAAAATCAGTTTCACTGAAGAGGATTCCCTTTGATAGAAAAGGAATATGTTTCAGAACAAAAGAATATTCTTTTATAGTTAGAAGTGAGAATAGTTTTGAATCATAAGAAATATTTTTCGTAGTGTAGTTATGCATGTTCAAAATATACATTAAAAATGCACGGTTAGTGTTGAATAGCACGACAATGCTTTGTATTGCTTTGTTTTGTGCTCATTAATCCATATGAATCATTTTTGTGTACAATTGTATTTTTAGTTACAAAGAACCAGAAACAGAATGTTATGCTCCTTTATTACAGGCATACCTTTTCGGTAATTTACGAAAAAAAACACGTCGATAATTATATTCTTTGAATGTACACCGTTAACATTTAAGAATAATTATGTATGAATATATATATAGCATTTTTATTATAAACTGTAGAGATATTTCAATGTGCTTCCAAACGTTTACAAAGAATTTTAAGAAATTGATAGATTATGAACCTCTTTTTACAGTACAACTGAATGTAAAAAAAAATTGGATGTCGAAGTTGTAAGGTAACATAGTAACGCTTCTGAAAGTCCCGAGTTCAATCCCCTTCGCGGCTGTTTATTTATAGTTCACAACTTACTATTTTCTGTATATCTTTTCCACATTTAAATACCATTATCATTGAAAACCAATGTGGTTCCATATATGGAAATGTCAAAATCATAAATGGTAATTTACGAAAACCGTACACAGCTATATATGACCATATTTAGTCACATATGGTAATTTACCGTATGTGGCCTTATGTGTTTTTCTTTAGCTACTTTCCTTTTTGGTTCCATACATTATTTGAAAACATTGTAATATAATCTTATATCATAGATATGGTTTCTAAAAAATACATATAAATACATACACTGCAAAAAGAAGCGTCTTAATTAAGACGTTTTTGTCCCCATTTTTAAGTCACTTTAAAGCGTCTTATGAAACTCCCTGTTATTTGGATATGGCGGTAAGACACTACGTCTTAATAAGCAGCCATTAAGACACCATGTGTATTAATTTAGACACCTCAACTTGCAGGCATTTTTACAGTCTATATGACCACATATCTTACTACTCCGGTATCATATGTCACACATATGAAAACCACTGCCAATCATACATGGCCCATCTTTCATTTTTCCCAAGCTTCCATATCTTTTAAATTACCGGATTACCAAAACCATCCCCCAGCCTCTTCCTAACCGGATCGCGTTCTCCAACTTCCGGCTCTGCGCGAAAAATGGCAACTCCCGTTAACGAATTATCGCATCAACACTTCTCGCGATTAGTCGCGGCCGCAATAGTCCTCCCCAGGCCGACTTCCCAGCCGAATCCCGATCTCCCAGCTGGTCCTCCATCCCTGCTTCCCAAGCGTCCTCTCCTCATCCTTACTTCCTCTTCCTCCTCTTCCTCTTTCTCTTCCTCCTTCCGGCGCACGACACACTCCGCACGTTTCCTCCAGCCTCGTGGCGATAACTAGCGCAATGCATGTACTCACTCTTGCGGTACGTAGGTTTCATCAACCCGGCAAGCCCGACGTCCCTCCTCCTCACATGGGCCTCCCAGACCGTCCGAATCCCCGTAAACTCAAAAGCATGCACCGCCACATCCGGTTGCAGCAGCCGAAATCCAAAAACCGAGTTGCTCGCAAAAACCGTCGATCCGATTTGCGCAAAAAACCGTCAGATCGGCATGAGCGATCGGTGGTACCGTCACGTACGAGTGGCGACGGGAGCAAAAAGGGGCATGCAGCGCCGCGTGGACGCAAGCGGCGACAGAGAGAGGACGAACAAAGGACGTAGAAGCGTCTACGGCGGACTGCGAGGCACTGCCGAGCTCGGCGGAGGATCGGCGCAACTAACCGATCTGGGTTACCCGGCCATCCGTCGCTCTGCGCCTTACGTTCATTTCCACGTTCATTCGTCCGATTATTACCGCTACCATTCGCTTCCCTCGGACGTCGCCGATAAACCGCGCGACACGCGCTCATTCAAAACCGATTCGGTATCGGCCCGGATGGTGACGAACCGGCTTGTCCGGTGCCGGTTTCACCGGCGCCGGAGCCGGCGGGACGCCGCGACATCCGCGATCGCGCGCCGGGCGCCGCCAATCAAGACGGTAATTCGCGGGCTTTGTTGATGAAAAATCGGCGATGAGGGGATCGCCGATTGCCGCGGGGAGCGAGGTCGCGCCGATCGGCGCCGGTTTATTGACCGAGGGAATGGATTTGACCGGTTTCGGATGGGGAACCAGTGGCATGGGAATGTTGGTGGGTATTTTGAATTGATGGGGTAAATTTGGTAGTAAATTGAGTATTTTTATACGAAAGATATATATTTCAGGCCGGTTACTGTCACCGTTTTTACATACAAGTTAGGCTTAAACGAAATCGGCGTTAAAATTTGGGTTAAAAAACATCCACAATGAAGACTTGATCTCAAGCCTCCGAGTTACAAGTCCAGCATCTTAACCACAAAATCACGACGCCATTTATAAGTAACTACCGTATTGTATACATCACTTGTCATAAAGCAGATTCTCGACAAGTTTTATTTAAGATACGGTAGTTAATTACAAATGGCATCGTGGTCTTGTGGTGAAGATACTGGACTTGTAACTCGGAGCCTCGAGATCGAGTCTTGATTGTGGATGTTTTTTTAACCCAAATTTTAACGCCGATTTTGTTTAAGCGAAACTTGTATGAAAAAAATATTACCTGTGTATAAAAATATTACAGAGAAATTCATCGTGTTAAATATGTTTTCGTATGTCTTAATACGTAAATAAAATTAATAACAATAAATGTATGTCTTTATACGTAATATCCTCAAAATCTTAATATGTTTCGCAATAAAATTCAATATGTTTCAATACGTTTTGTACGTTTTAATATGACATTTTTAATAGAGTGATAAATAGGAGAAGGTTCGTAGGATTAAAGTGGTATGGTGATGAGAAAGGAAGAGAAGAAGTTGGAATTAGAGGAATATGGAAAAATGTGGTTGAAATCTTTTTTTGTCCATCCTGCACAAACATGAACTATTTCGTATATCGGGCGCAAAGTGGTACTTTTGGTATAGTCCCATCAAAAAGGAATAAAAGCTAACATAATTGTGAAAAT
Organism: Ceratoteleas bidentatus; assembly: GCA_022817645.1. Taxonomy (NCBI): domain Eukaryota; kingdom Metazoa; phylum Arthropoda; class Insecta; order Hymenoptera; family Scelionidae; genus Ceratoteleas; species Ceratoteleas bidentatus. The sequence continues at coordinate 23,514 of JABFPB010001066.1, read as the reverse complement.
CGTTTCGTAATTACGAACATTTATTTCGAAAATGCCTCTTAAATATTTCAGCCCCTTAAATATTTCCTTAAGGGGAGGTGCAACCCAAATCGCTAAAATCCGTAATTTTCATCCGAATGACTTGAAATTTCTATATGTTATTCATATTAGCCTCTATAAAAAGAAACTTGAACAAATCCCCGAAAAAAATCCCCCCTTTCTATTAATTAAAATAGTTAAAATAAGGCATTTTTGGCATAATATTTTTACTACAATTTTCATCCGATTTACTTCAAATTTTGCACACTTCATCGTCGTTCAATTATCTAGCATTTGTAAAGACGGAATTTTAAATGTTTACTTTGTTCTCGAGTTATTCTTTTTTAAGTGATAAAATGCATAAAACAGGCCCATTTTTGGGTATTTTTCATGTTTGGAGTGTTGTAACTTTTGTTTAAACAAATAAATCGAAAATCTTTACAAATTCTTTATTATACTTTGAAGATTATGTGTGCAAAGTTCGAAGATAATCGGCTGAAAATTGGCTGAGAAAAATTACGCCGAGTGCGAGAAAACTAGAAAAAAAGTTTTCGAGCCAATCGCGTTTAAAGTTTGGAAATGCTATATTTTACGCTGTGCATTCCCAATCAAAATATTAAAAAACATCATTTGTAATGCGGATATGCAAATTTTGGTTTCATTATGTAATAGTGAAGGGTTAAAAATGTATAAAACTGCAATAAAATTTCTTTTCCACTTCTTTCGATTTTTCATGATTTTTGGGTTGTACCTCCCCTTAAATATTTTCCATATTAAAACAAAAAAAACTCAAATAAAAAATACACATGAAATTTTAAAACAATTTATTTAAAGGACTTTGACTTCGCATCACTTAGTTTTCATCTATTATCTCGCGTGTTCTGCTTTGTCTATGCGATGCCCCAATGCATTGCATAATTAGTCACCAATCCTTGCAGCAGTCACGTAATTGCACGTTCCTCGAACATTCCCTCCTGTCGTACGTACACTGACCCATTGACGAGAGTTTTGAAAATGGAAAATTATCGCCAAGGAGGCTGATAAGTTAGCTTTTTCGGGACCGGAAAAAAGTTTCTCGATTTTTTCAGCCGCTCAACCGGTCGACTGAAAATCAGGCGATTAGAAGGGAAACGGGATGCAATTCAACAGACTGAATCGTCGGGTCGTGTGGTTGTGCGTCTTGCAGGAATTTTGATGACGTTATGGAAGATTGTGCCGGCAATTTTCTCAGCGGCGCTGCTCGAATGAATTGCCCGCTATTCCCGCTGTTTGTTGAAGCGACGTTCTGCATTGTCGTGTCAATTGGTGGTAAACGAGGCGCTTAGAAGACAATATATCGCTGAGGAGAATTTTATGCAAATTGCCGGCGAGTGAAATTGGCTATTTAAGAAACGATGAGAGCGTTTAGTGCTATTTTAATTGACAAGCGAAACAAGTGTTTTCCATCGCGAGCGGAGATTTCGTAGGAAGTGCACTGTACACTGAAAAAACTAACCTAAAATTTGTTTTGAATGAAAACGATTCCTTTTAAATGAAAAGGATTCCTTTTCTGCCAAAATGATTTCTTTTGTGCCAAAATTTTATTTTGGCCCAAAAGGATATTTTTAACTGTGTACCATACATACCAACAATTATAACTATAAAACCACTTTGACTTAAAAAACCCAAGTCTGGTTCCCTCTGACGTACAGTGCCAATTGCGTCAACGAATTTTTGTTTCTCTCGAAAACTTGCGTATTTCTCGTGCTGTTGAATGATCACAATTGCGCAAGGTTAGATCTCGCAGAGTTACAAAAGAATACACTTGACTGTTTTCCGATTGAGCAGCGCGGGATGTAGTCAGCTCGATCGAGCGAGAAGGAAAGTGATTTGATAATGAATCATAACAGTTTGCGGTAATGCGGGGGAGTCGTGTCCATGATATGTGACGTTTGCGAAACAGTTTGACGAGGGCCAGGCGTAAGGGAGTGCCCTTCTGGAGTGCCTTTCGCTAGACGCTCTTCGAGAGGCACTTTAAGGCCTTTGACTCCTTCGCGAGGAGGAACAACATCAGCCATACCGCTCTGGTAGATACCTTTACGATACGTAAAGTAAGGCGGGCACTTTCGAATTGCATAACGTTTGTGCCCGCGCCTTCATTCGATTATGTCAGAAGAAAGCTGCCGTACTGCCTGGGAAATGTAGGTAGGTAGGTAGACTGTACGTTAAATATACACGTGATAATACGATTGATTTAATTCCCAATGTGACAAATAAAAGCGAATTTAGTACAGCCGAATTAAAAATTGAGCTGCGGTTGCGTTCAATAGGTATTTTTGAACGCCGTTATTGAATTCCATGCCAGGTCAATTTATTCAATTGATTTTGATGAAGCGGACTTTTTAGAGGCGAACGATATAAAAGTTATATAACTTTGCATAGAACTATTAAAAGCTTTGTCTGCATGTCAAATTGGAATTTCGATGTTACAGTCGGATCCATATATTTGTACAGTTGGAGTTCTGTCCCTTTCGATAGGTCTACTTCAAATGTAACTGACCATTTATACGGTTTAAGTTGGGTATAACCAATGAAACTGAAAGTCGTAGGATAGGTCAAGAGGGGATCGGTGCAATTTTAAGGAAAAGTAAACAGTGACAAGTTTGTTGTTGTATGCACAAAAATATGGTGTATTGATTTGAATAAAGCAATAATTTCGATGGGACGTATAATAGGTATATTAACCTTTCAATGGTAAAGTTTGTAAGTCAGATCGAGAGGTTAAGCTGCTCGTAAGTAATGAACAATGAATAAATTTGAGTATCTTGAATCTAACGTTATAAATCATATGCTAACAGGAAATTACTGTAAATTTGTTAAACAAACCGACGTTTATTCGTCTTTAATTTAACAAATCGTTTTCGCGGGAATTATTATATTTCTCAAAACAAGTTTATTAAGAAGCTTGAATATTATAATTTAAGTATTTTAAAATACTTAATTTATAAAAGGATTGCAACATTCATTAGGTCATTTAGGCCCATTGTCCATTTCGAGGCTTTATAAGGCATCTTATATGTGTTACGAGCCTCACATTAAGTTGTAAGTATATTTACTCTGTTTCAAAATATAAAACGCGGAACAATCGCACGATTGCTTCATTTAAAACATTCAATGTCTTATTCACTTCACTTCTTCAAATAAAGGAAAAAGAACTTCTCTTACTGTGGTGCGATCATTCAACAGACACAGGCTCGTGGCATTTTCCAAAGTGAAATTACATAATGGGCCACCAATTTCCTCGTTATACTATAGAGCCTCAATTGCCAGTGAAGCAGAATCTTCGTGTGGAAATTCTTCACATTTAAGGCCTACATTCGTGTTGGAAGTTTTTACTCCCAATTTTTCATTGTCGAAGCATTGCAAATTCTATTAATCGGTCACGATTAACGCGATAACATTAAACTGTTACCGAAACATCGTTAGTCATAAGTCACTAGACTTGACGAAACTTGCAATTGCAATTCATCTCGATAAACAACGAACATCACGAAACCACGAAAAGGCACTGTTCACGAATTCATTAATTTGAAGGACTGTTATTGCTCGGAAATCAAATAATGTCAAATTACATCATTGTCTGCGATATACTACCTGTTCCTCTCGACAAGTCGTTTACTGTCCTAGAAAGGGTGATTTTTATGGAGAAATGTTTTCGCCTATTAGCAGGGAATAATGGCCACGTGCGGTTGATTTACAGCCCTTAATCCTCAAATTTACTTTGACTGGGAAAAGTCGTTAGAAAACTTTTACTTTCAGTTGGGGCATGGTAAAATCATAAAAAAAGCGGCTAAACGGAAAAGAAGGTTAGTGGGACGCGTCTGCGGTGTGAAAATTTATTGAAGGTAATAGAAAAGCTTCGACCTCGTGTCTTGTCATTTTTCAACGCTCATTTTGTCGGTTTACTTATCTCGGAACAAATGACAAACAAAGCGAGGCCGCGCGTACGATTTTACAACAAAAATCGCGCGAATGTTTATTATCGAGATACGCGCAATTGGGAGCGTAGCACCGGTTCGATTCCGGCAACGAAAATGTAGGTTATCAATAAAAATAATGGCGCGCTTAATAGAATGCCATCGGTACCTGAGGTACCTACGAGCAGAGGGGCGAAGCCGCAGACTCGGCTGGTTTATTTTGTTTTGACATTTTCATCGATAGCACAAATGTCAGATCTAAAGTTTAGGATAAAAGACGAGCCCTCATTGTCTCTAAAGTCTGATACGAACGGAGCGGCACTTTTAAATTAACTCGTAAATTCAGTGCCCGAAGTGCAGCATCAAATGCATGACATTTGCGGCGTTACAAAATCACGAAAATACGTTTTATTGTCGTTTTCACGCCGCATTGAATAATATTCTTAAATCAATGCGCATTGTTGAATAAAAAGGTTGCGCGGAATTATCGTTATGTCACGACGAGGCTGCTGCGTCCAGAAAAAGTGGCGCTCAAAAGTGTACGGCTGTTTTATTATTCCGACGGAACGAAAGTAAAATCGCAAGCGGCCATTAGCATTTTTAACGAAGAAATATTCCTGTCACAAAGGGGTTGTGTCAAACGGTGCATACTTTCACTGAAAGTTTCCTGCTTTTGATGTGCACCTTTAGCACGAATTTCCGCGCGCTCAAACTTTCTCATGGGTCCGCTTAATAACGATTAATAACGAAATTGCAGAAAAAGGATCGCATCGAGCGAATTATAATTATACATTGTCGGTCTAAACTTCTTCTCCTAACGTGGCTAAAATGTAGCTCTCGATTTACGCAAGAGTCGTGCCTGCCACGGCTAACGAAATTTGTACCCTGCCTTCAGATCGGTAGGAGTAAGAGGCTGACTTTTGTAAATCATCCGCCGATCAAATGCCGATAAAAAAGAAGACCTTTTCGACCAAAAGCTCATTATTTATGAATCATTCGGGGCTCGTTTGCTTAAACGCACCGATTACACATGTCGAAATGCAATTGTCTCGCAACATTTAATTGTACGAACATTGACGACAGACAAACAGCGAGTCGTTTGAGAAACATCGGCTTCGGGACAATGCAACGCTTCTTCTCCGTTTTCGTTCGTCCGTTTCGTTCTAATTTCCTGCCTCTTCTTCGTCGCTCGTCTACGACCGTAATCTAATCAGAATTTTTCATCCGACTGTAACTGTTCTTTTTTATTACGATTCATCGCTCGTCGCCTTGTATATGGAAGACCTCGGATTCACTATCATAGTTCGAATCATCGCAACGCTTCTAGCGGCGGAAAGTAGGAGATGCGCCAGAGTCGCTATCTGGGCGTAAGTGGGTCAGTGTTAAAGATGGTGTCGAAAAGAATCGAAATAGGTCACTCGATGAGCATTTCAAAAGAACGCTTTCTTCGCGACCTTCTAGGCTATTATAATGTAAGCCCATCGAGATGCGCCAGCAAAATGGGTCGGCGCCAGAAATCATCGCGCAACTATGCACTTTTCTCTATGAAGGAAAATTGACGTCGAGGCCTACAGCTCAATGAGATACAGCCTTTTTCATAGCCGATCCCCGCCATTTCTACGTCGGCTTCCAGTGGAAATGTCGTGCAAATTATGTGGAGCACTTTATGTGCGTTTCGTCTTATTCAAATTTGCAGGGGAGTCGTGGTATCGAAAAAACAAAAAGGCTTTTCAGAGGCGTGACGTAGAGTTGAAGATCCAGCTCAATTTAGACGTAATTTTTATTGCAGTGAAGTTGGTTGAGGTTTAAACGGAGATGACTGCTATTGGGCAACCAGGGGGGAATGCAGTCGTGAATATCAAATTGTCTAGAGTTTTATCGCTATAAATTATAACGAAGATAAGTCTATTAATAGATATTGCCTTCGTGTGCGCTTAGAAAATAGTTTGAGATTTCAGAAATAACGACCTGTCGCGATAGATAGAGCAAATTTGTATGATTAATTGGGTGCAGGCGTAAGAACATTAAAAAAATTGTGAGGGTTTAGATTTTGAACTTTTCGACACTTATGTCGCGTACTTCTAAATACTTTCGGTCTAATTTTTGAAATTTAAACTCTTTTAGAGTCTCTTAGAATTGGATACTCACTTTTTACGTAAACAAATAAGAATACATAAAATACGAAAAAGAATTTTTATGGATATGCTCTAAAAGAAATAAAATAAAAGCGTCGTGGTTAGCTGTTTCCTTGAACTCTATTTTATAATGCGTGAAGCTGAAATGGGAATGATACAGTGAAAGATTGAAAGGAAAATTCACTTTCATTTACATATTTCAAGGTCTCGGTCCTATAAATTTTTTGTCGCTGCTTCCGAAGAAAATTTCACAAAAGGTTATTTTGGGCCGCTTTCGGTATCAATGTAATTTCTCGTGAATTCAAGATCAATTTGATTTTGAAGAATCATACGACTTTGTGTAAGCGGCTTAGGCGTTTAGATGTCGCTACAAGCTCAATGTGCGTTATGTTTACCCACTATCTGTATATTTGATTCTGCAGCACGTATCTATTTGTAGCATGTGTACAGAAGAAAGAGGAGCAGCAGCGCAAAGAACGAACACAGAAGACGAAGAAGAAGTGAAAGAGGATAGCGAGGAAAGCGTGACCCGAATTTTTTTCAGCGATGACGAGGCCGTCCCGTTTCTTTTGTCGTTAGTGTTGTTACGATCATTCATTCGAAGGCCAGCCGATCAAGACGATTTAAAACGCCTTCGTTGCATCTCAATGAAATTAGCGAATGACAATAATGTATTAGAACAGTACGGAGGAATACTGCGCGCCTTGAATCATCGATGAAAAATGTTTGATTAAATCAGAAAACTGCACATACCCGCGTAGATTTATTATGTAACGCAAAATGTGCGCGATCATGAATTTATGAAATTATAATGTGTAATATGAGCCTGCAAAATGATACTTTATTTCAGGCTTTCAAAAATCGGATGTCTTCGTATTGCAATTATGAGGTGTATAATACGATTTCTAAGCAATTAATATTCGTGATTGATCACTTGCATTAACCGCTCATTTCACTTAAATTTGAGAATTCACTGTCTTTCTAATTGATCGTTTTTTTCTAAGCTGCTATGGAGCAGACTTTTGTAATTTTATTTTTAGAAGTGCTCTTATGCATATATGGTATCTGGTACGTGCAGTTGCTGGAAGTTCAGGCTGAAATAATAAAAGCAATAACCGGAGGGCAGATTCGTCTTGTTATGAAACTCGAAAAAGCAGTCAATTTACATTTTCAAATCAAGAATAATGGACGTGTTGTAATTGGCTCACAGTTTTTCACGCAACACTCCAGCATGGTTGAACCTTTGCACTCTGATAATTCTTCAAAAATGTAAACTTCCACATTGTCATACAAATATCAGTAGATGTGATACAAATTTATGGAATATTTGATGGAATTTGATAGAATAATTGTTTGCTGAATTTTTAATAAAAAAAAAGTTCCAGAAAAGTTTATTCATAACATACAATAAAAAATATTGTATGTTATGAATAAACTTTTCACGAATATTTCTGGAATTTGTTATACCTGTACTGACCCTGCATTTATGTACGGTTCTGTGAAACTGTAATTTTGAATTCAAGGAATGATCTCAGTCTACGTTTTCGAAGTATAAAATTCTTACTGAAATATGAAAAGCATAAAGTTTAGTGTTATTTCGTGACTTTGCATCTGAAAAGGGTTCGAATCAATTTTAGGTCGCTCATATCGTAGATTCGTTTTATTATTAACGTTATGTAACGAGATCTATGAAATTGCAGGAACGAAATTGCAGAATATCGATACGAGTAAGAAAGAAAAGAATACGTGCAAAATATTACGCAAATGTTTTAAATGTGTCGAACCCATATTACTTTAGTATATAATTTTTGATATATTAGCACTGAATGACATTTCGCAATTTGTTTATCGCTATACAAATTGACACCTTATACGCATTTGAAATTGTAATTATTAGAATGGTCGACATTGATTAGTCCATTAGCGAAATGTTCCCAGATGACATGCATAAAGTGAGAGTGCATGTAATATATGTATATCTAAAAAATTGCAATATTCCACGAGAATAATATTTAATTATTCTTTTTAAATATAATAACATAATTTTTTTTAAATATAACAAAAATTTGTTAAATACTGTTTAGAAATAGTAAGAAAAAAAATTAGATGGACGAAAGCAAAAATGTGTAAAACAAAGAACCGAATAATTTAAAGAGTAAATAAAAAAAGGAAAATGCAAGTTAACAACATCGTCTAAGATTAGAGTACACGTTAAAATACATTTTTTCTCGCTACAGCGATAACGTTTCATGCATTAATGCGCAAACTTTTAATTAATTGACTTTGAACCGAATTAATCATACTCACGAACATTCAATTAACATTAATATTACAGTACACGCGCTTACATTACACATTTTTTAATGCTTTCCCTCGGTTCTGAGACTTCCTCTTAACATTACTTTCGAAAACCTAAATGTTCTTCCAAAAGGTCATCCTCATTCACTGGTGCAATAATTGACATACAATTTTGTTATCTCTGCATTTAATTAATAATAATCCCGCGAATTTTATTCACTGGAATCTCAGCAACACCTTTTTTGGTTAAATAACGGTCGGAAAGTCGTAAAACGAACAATCGATCTTCCGCTTTTCGGCATAGAACTAATAAAAGCTGTCGCTATTTCCAAGACTGTTTTTTCGCTATTGCTCTGCTACATTTCCTTCTCTACGTAAACAAAATGCTGGTATATTTGATGAATGCTATAAATTCTGAGATGCGGTGTATAACGCTGTTAGTTCTGGAATGTGACAAAGGGTAACAGTAAACAAAAAGTAGTCAGCCGCAGCATTAGGTCGCCCGATTTTTTATTTGTTTGAGTGCGAAAAAGTGGGGAACTTCTCGGAAGTTCCCCACTTTTACCGCATCCGAAATAGACTCTTCCATAAAGCATTTAATAGAAGGGGGAGTAAAGAAACTTAATTTTACAAGGTATCCATGTTAACGTAATAACAGTGACCATTATCATTTCGACACGACTTTCTGACGGGTCAGCCTCCGCATTATGTAATCACGAATCAAGCGCCGACAAAATGAAATTGAAAGTAAAGTAACCAAACGTTGTTAACCAAGCGAGCCAGTCCGTTACGAATCTCACCTTCAGTCGGGTGAAGGTGTCCATTGGGAAGAGAGCTTCCTGCCTTGCCGAGGAAGTCGCTGCTTCCATCGGCCCTCGGCTCAAATCACTTCAATTTGAATGAAATTGTTATTTACATGCAGAAAAATAAATCAGTTGTAAATCGATTTTATGGGGAATCCCTAATAAAATAAATTAAAAGTAAAGTAACGGAGGTACAGATTAAAAATCTGGCAAAAATTGTTCGATTTTTCAAATTTTCGAAATTCATGCAGTTAAAAAATACTGTATTCTAACGTTTTATATTGGACTGCAAAAGGAATTCAATGTAAAAAAAAATATTTCGGTTATATTATCTCGTTTCAGGTTAAATCATGAAAAATGATTTCCCATAAAAAGGGGGGAAATGTTTGTCGAAATTGCCTTTATCTCTCCAACGAAGCCTGTTTTTTAAATCTGCAACTGACTCTGCAATTCGAGATATTGGAAAAATCGTTACGTAAAATTTATATTGCTTTATGAGCAATTGACACTGGGGTTACGTAATATTTTTCTTCGTGCAAAATCCATCTGATATCGACAATCAATTGTCGCCCTGGGTAAAATTCTATAAAAAAATCGCCGTATCTTAGCTCGATGGAGTTCAAAATACAGGTAATGGCGGTTTACAACAAGAGTCATTTCCTGTTAATATATCTGTGATGAACGTAATTTTTAGTGGATAGAGATTTATGTAACATAACGTAAACATCACACTTCAATGTGTTTTTAATTCATGCCTTATAAATTTAGTGTCAAACGATAGGTTTAGCGCGGTTTGAATTTTTCAGCCATAATACTTTCAGACACGTTGTATATAAACATAACACTCGTTACGCTAAATTATTATCGTACGAATTGAGCTTTCACTGTATCAAGACAGCAGCACTTCCCGCATATGCGGATGGCTCGACACGACGGAAGTTATGTGGCTCCCTGTACACATGCGTCACTTATAAAATCTCATGGCTTGCAGCTTGGAGAAAGTACTACAGCAAAAAGTTGTATTTTTAGTACTTTAATAACATTTATTACATTACAGAATAAAGTCTAGTTCGGAAAACTTCAAAATGTAATCGAATGTGTCAGTGAGTAAATTGTCTACGAGCTAAACTTATATTTTATCGAACGTAATAATTCTACTATTTGTGTCCATAGAAAACTAGGTAAATTAATAAATCTAGATATTACAAAACACAAAAGTGCACAGGAAGAGTAGATGGAGTTTATATGTAACTTACCTTAATGAGACTAATTAATCTATTTAGAAAATGGATAATTCGCATCATTGGCATATTGCTAAAAAAAATTATTGGAAATGTTTCAAAACGGAAACTTTTCCCGGACAAACTTTTTTCTAAATTTTGTTTACCAAAAAGTACATATTTACTACAATGTGAAGGTGGTAAATTCAAAAGCATTGCAATTATTAATTAGTAAGGAAATTAATATGAGAGTGAAGGGAGTAGTTGAAAAGTATAATGTAATTTATGATAATTCTAAACAATAGAATTAATTGTTACCAACGTTAATGATTATTATTGTAATTAATTTTATCGTACATTATGTATAATTACAATTGTACCAAGGCAAATATTTATGACAAACATTTGAATTTAAATCGTCAATTACTGCACATACTTACATAATATGTAAATACTGATCTAAATACCAAAATAAGTTTGTGTTCGTAAGAACAATTTCTTTGCAAATTCAATTGTATTAAGGTCATCGCAGAGAGTAAATTAATTGTCGACGTGTGACAAATCGTGGTATCCAAATCGTATTCATTAATGAAGACAAAATTAACACGACTGAACATTCCTATCAAGAATATCATATTTCTCACAATTTTTTATCCAAACATTGTACAAACACTGTGTTTTTTAACTTTATTACTAACTAACACAACGGCATTTATTATTAGCAAGAAAGAATTTTAATTCATAATTGCAGAATAAAAATGCTTCTTTTGCTCAGACTGAAATACACACTTCATAAGTTACATTTTAGGTAAAACAATAAAATTAAAGTCATAAAAATAACACATTCAAACATTCTATTACCGGTATTGGTAACGAACCTAAAAACATTTATTTCGAATTTAATAAATCATTTTACCAAACCGATAATTGTTCGCCGTTGGAAACACGTGTAAAATAATTTACATAATGCAACACATAATTTCCTCGGAATGTCTACAATTGCAAAAAACGCTCAATGGAACACTTATTATAATCGTCAGATTAAGACGTTGACTAGAATTACAGGAATCTTAATTTCATCAATGAAGAACTTTTATAGGCGAAAACTTTCCCGAGCCGATCTATTTTTCCTCTTAAGACAACTTGGCCAATGGTTGGCTAAGAGCCATTGATTGCACCTTAGCAGCTTCCTCTTAATTCTCCGGACCTTGCTCTCATTTCACCGCGAGACAAGATTAGAAATAGAACTTGCTCGAGTGAACGTCAAACGCACAACTCGGATGAGACGAGTGCGCGTTTTCCGCGTGAAAGGCCGCGACTTTATTGTAAAATTTCGACGGTCGGGCATTCGTCAACTGCGATCGAGTTTTTGTAACAAGAACGTTACACAGAAGTTGGAGAACAATGAAAGATCGACGTAATCAGAGACACTTGATGCTGTAAACATGTCATTACAATAATGTGCGAAAACATAACAAGTGATTCGCATATCACGATTATTATATAATCCTATCTTCAATTATTTATTGTTCCTAGCGCGTTTCATTGTCCGTTTAATTTCTGCACCGTAAATTACCACCAGGTTTTTTCAACGGTTTTTTACATTTGCCTTCGCATTTCCAGAATTCATTGATATGACACGTGCGTTAGGTGTGTACATAAGGATCGCTTCCTATAATGTAACGCAACTTAAATTATGCACGTCGATTTACCGGTGCGTGGAAAAAAATTTTTTTTACTGTGACAAATATATTTTTTCGCGTTATAGCGTTAGACTTTTCGGTATTTTTAAAAGACACTTTTATTGCTAGAGCATTTTATGGCACAGAAAATCGCGAGACAATTATTCGGCAAAAGATTTTTTTCTGCTTGTTGTTATGACACGAGATCATTCATCAAAATCGAGTCAAACGAAACAACCCTTACGATCGGTATTCTCGGAATACCGGAAAGAGATGGAATCTGGAGGATCGAGTGTATCCTTCCTTGCTCTTTTAATGCTTTCGGAGTAATATTAATCTTGGCGAAGGCCAATTTCTAATTCTCTTACTTCTTTCATCCTCCACGCACAAAGGAGGCTGGTCTTTGTCAGGGGAAGTATGGTTTTTTCACACTACTTTTTGCCTCCTTTTACGGACTCTCCGTGTCCACGTTTTCATGAAACCTGAACATGGTCAACCATCACACAAAACGCAATAAAAAATGGTTGGTCGTGAAAAATCTGGAAAGGATTGACACTGCCTCATAATATCGGTATTGTAGGAAATAGCTGAATGAGCAATTCTTGCATTTATTTCTTTCGATTGTAAAACGTTCGTAAAATCATAATACATTGGTCGACTACATCTTCGGTCATTTCTTAAGGCCGTTTTTCTATTTGCGATTCCATTCGGTTTTCCCTTACAGTGTTTAAGGAAATATAACTATCAAAATAAGCAGGTTCCGAAAATTTTACTGCGCTTCCGTTTTCTTTTCGTCGGGGTTTCGGGGACTGGTCAGAATATGATTTTTATTTTACGACCCTTAACCAAACTGTAACATTTTTTCATCGGAAGCGAAATGATTTATTACGTCATGGAAATTAAATGCGAAAATGTGTAAAACACATTTTCAAAACCTGTCTATAAACGATTTATAGACAAACGAATAGATTTGGCCAATAAAATCTACACTCGGAGATACATCGGAGATACATCGGCGAAAATACATCGTAGAAGACTTCCTACCTTTTGCGACATAGCTAAAAACGAATAAAGCATGCGAATTATTCGTTTTTAGCTTTTACGAACTATTTTTATCAATGTAATGTAACCAGAAAAATAGTGCATATATTGTCAACTGTTTTTCAGTTAGATCCACAGACGTCTCGCATGCGCTTGGTATCGAATTCAACATTTGAGTTTAAAATCAGTGAATTCATTTGTATTAGTAATATTATGTAAAGTATGACTGGCTGTTGGTTTTTTCTGCACTCTTCGTCTGTCTCTATTTTGCACGGTCACTGTTTTTGTCTTTCTCTTTACGCTTCAATCGCTTTGCTCTCCTCGCGACGGTCGCGAACGACGTCGTTTATGGCCATGTCTAAGTTGGCCGAGGCTACGTTTTACGGCGTTTCTGTTTCTGATGGTCCTGGTATCTGTGCGTCGTTTCTCCTATCTTGTGCATTGAAGGTTTTAACTTTGTCGCATACTATGCATCTCCGAACTAATAGTTTTTATACTACTTCGCCTTTGTAGTGTCGTTAAATCCGTTCAGGTGTGAAATCGCCAAGAAATTAGAATCGATTATGTAATATAGACAATTTTCCATCTGATTTTCCTCAAACAAATGTCGATGAAATATTTTTCAGTACTTCAGTGTTCGTGAAGTGTTCGTTAAGTGAAGCAATTTTTTTTGTTATTTATTGATTGAGTTTAAGTGAGAAACTTTAGTTTTCATGTTATTCCCTAATAGTGATTGTATTTGAAGCAGATTGGTAGTAATGAGGTTGAAATATCATTGAAAGTGCAAAAGTTCATAGGAACATACGATCAAAAGTCCATCGGAAAATAATCATTTTTATTACGATATCGATCACTTTACACAAAATGACACAGTTAAATATTTTATAAGTGGATCGGCGAACTTTTACAATTCAGAATTTCACAAATTAAGTATTATTTTCGTATTTTGAAACTAATATCATGCTATTAACTGGTTTATGTCCATGAATTTGTGAGTGGTGATTTTATTGAAATTTCACTGTAAAAGTTATTAACTGGAGTTTATCGTAAAATTTATGACAAATAAGTATACATTGTAATAAATGATATATTGTAATAATTGATATAAAAACTAAACTTTATGGACCTGTCTAATGCATCAATAACTTTTCATGCATTAGAACATGTAAATCATGATATTATCTAAAATAAGAAAGTTAACGTAACAGATCAACAGATTTAATTTATTATCTCAACATTCAAGAGATTTATTAAATTTCTTACGATATTTGCGACCATTAAAACCTGTTTTACATTGGTCCTGTTTTTCAGTAGTAGTATCAAATATTTTGGTAAAATAATACGTATTTCATACCACTGAAATTTGAGTTCAAACATCTTGTGTAATATTATGAATAAAATTGTACATTAATACAAGTAATCTGAATAAAAATTATAATAATGAAATTGTATTTCAAAAAATCAAATCACTTTTATTATTGAATCAAGTTATTCTGAATAAGGTTTTTACCTGTTTTTATTTCGAGTCATTATAATATTTAGTCGTAACATTTTAATGTATCTCTATGGGGGCATAAATATTTAAGAAAATACTTAAGTTTCGATAAGTAATCGCGTTCAATGTAAATAACATTTCCATACGATTGGTCGAATTTCATTGTGCCGAATTCAAGCGCAGCACTTTCATGAAGCGCGTCGTTTTCAGCTCACTTTGTTCGTACTCTTATTAAGGGCAGAGGTATAACTTCAGAATAATAATTTTCTTCTACTTTTAGCGAAATTCAAACGGTAATAAGCGAAAATTTCAGCCCAATAAGGCCACAAATAGTTTTCCGAAGAGAGCTCGATTGTGTAACGCGAAATTAAAATTCCACTCGAGAACCTGACTCAATCTCAAGATCATTATGCACAAAGTTGCGATCGGTCCTGCATATCTACCGCGAAAAGCAAAACTCGTTCAGTATTATCTCCAGAACGTTAGTTTTTGAATAGATATTATACACAAGTAGCAAAAGTAGTGAATGTAGAACAACAAAGCAAAAACTTTAATAAAATAATTGCCGTATTCATTAAAAAAAAGAAAGTTGAACATTTCTCCCTTGATAATCTAGAGAGCATAGAGTTATATTACTTGCATTTACATTTTTATATAAATTGTACAGGGTTAATAAAGTACCTGATGTGAAAGTAAAAAAAGTTAATCTCTATCATTTTACACGCGTTGAACATGAAATATTTGTGCAAATGTTTATGTATTTATTTATTCAATAAATTTACAATCCCTTGATATGTTGATGATATATTTTCTATAAATTTCAATGTTGATGATATATTTTTTATAAATTTCAATTTATAGAATTCAATAAATTCTATAAATTTCAATAACAATATATATCGAAGTTATTTTTTGGATCTTTTTTGTAATTTACAAAGCTATATTTATCTTGTAGTGTTTAGCACATTTTTAACTATAAATAATCCAGGTTTTTTGTCAATTTTTTTCATCCAAAATTCTAAAGTATCTTTACTTCATATGTTAACAACCTGTGATCTTT
Source organism: Ceratoteleas bidentatus (assembly GCA_022817645.1). Taxonomy (NCBI): domain Eukaryota; kingdom Metazoa; phylum Arthropoda; class Insecta; order Hymenoptera; family Scelionidae; genus Ceratoteleas; species Ceratoteleas bidentatus. The sequence goes on along the minus strand of JABFPB010001066.1, from coordinate 7,806 downwards.
TTTCCAAATAACGAAAAGTTGTTAGTCCAACAATTAAACTTACAATTAATCTTACCACCAGATAATTAAGAATTCAAATTGAAATTAATATCAATATAATTTTTAATTTATTTCAAATGATTTAATGGTAAGTCAGATGGTTCAGACAACCACACCAATATTAATGGTTTTTTAATTGTTCAAACGATAAGAAAGTGGCACATGTTTAATGGATAAAGTATCTTAATCTGCTGGTTTTTTAATTATCAAATCGATTATACAATACAAGGATCGCTTTATAAATAACGTTTGAATTCACACCTAATGGAATACTTTTCCTTTTGGTAATTGCACTCGTTTCGCACTTGAAACGAAAAAGAACGTAATGCGATTATTTGTTTTCGTTGAGAAATGTATTGACTTATTTAACGGTAACTTTGAAATAGGGATACATTTTTAATATAAACCAGTTGACATTTTGACGATTCAAATGCATTAAAGCCAAGTCGAAAGTCTGCTTTAACAGAGTTAGAGACTTTGCTTGAAATAAAACTAGGTTATGTATTTTTCAATAAACTGACCAGAACGAGATTCTGAGGTTATAACACAGAATCTAATACAATAACAAATACTAGTTAGGCATTTTATTGTTCGTATATTGTTAAATCACTTTATCAGCTTTTTGATCAGTAACCTTTATATCGGAAACCAAAACTTCAAGTGCCTTAGAAGAGAAATCTTCTCTCTAATATAGGTGCACATAATTTTGAGTGGATTAATGATATGAATCATTTAGCTTAACGCCGATACTGTTTAGCTGATGCGATTATAACAAACTTAACCAATAAACAAGTTTTCTCCAAGATGATGATTTTACAACCGAAAAAACTTTAATGAGACAAAACTTCAATTTTGACAAAAATCTAATACATTCGACTCTGAAACATTCACAGGGAAGTAGGATATCATTTTTAACGTTTTCGATCATAATAAATTCTGTTGCTATTTTGGTCACCTTCTGTTTGTTCCTAAAGGTCTCTTATATATGCCTTTCTTTATTTCTCAGTATAATGCAGCATAATTGTGTTCAATTATCGTTGATTCATAATAATGTTTGTGTTACTTTTCTCGATGTACTTTTGTCCACATAAATATCCATGTATCTATAAGATTGATGACAAGCCAAGATCTATCGTGATTCATTTGATCAACATTGAAGGCATGTCGCAAAAATTCGTTGGAAAATTGTAGCCTCAAAGAAGAAAATATATTTGCTCAAGAGTACCTTGACTAAAGCCGCGCTAGATACGCATCTGCTTGGCTTCTTATCACTAATACGTTACATTATGTGACAATACACCTGAAAGTGGGAAGGCTCTTTGGTATTCGTGGAAACCAACATACATTTTCTGTGTGACCTCATTTTACAATGCTTAGAACACGGCTGCGCCAAAAATCATTAGCTCAGAGGACTATCATATGTTGAAACCGATGTAATTGAAACTCATCACAATCTTTCTAATCAGAATGAAATAAAAATGATTGTTTCAATACTAAAATGTAATATAATTTTTCGTTTACACACTTTATTTTTAACTCTTTATTTTTTAATATTTTAAAGAACAAAAAAGGATTTTTTTGTTTCACGGTGGAAAATACGCAATAATAAGTTATGTAACATACGCGAATTTCTAAACAAGTGTGAAATTTCACATACGTTTGACATTTTCAATTCTGTATGTTTTGAAAAATTGTACTAAAGTAGACTTTTACATAATTTTGTAATCAGATTTATGCTCAGTCAGAGAAATGGGTTTTCCGTTTTTGTGAAATGAGTTAAAAAATTTAGCTCATTGTATCATATTTCTGAAAATGAAACTTTATTTCTGTATTTTCGTGATGATTTACTTTGACCAATAAATTACGTAAAAAATTTTTGAAGTTTCACGTGTTTTGAAAAAATATTTTTATGTTTGGTATTTTTCTGAGTCAGAGCACCGACAATTTCCAGTTGTTAACAATTAACATTTTTGACACTACAAATAGAACACTTGTGTTTGCAAGGTAACACTACATAAAAATGTGTTGAAGTATTTACATGGCAATAATCTGTACTGAGAAACATGGAAGTTCCGTTTAATAGAATTTGATACAAATATGAATTGATATGCTAGTAAATTGCAATTTTTTACAAGTGATTATATTATACTATAATACAATAATTACTAATAACAATAAATGATAAACTTAGATCAAGCAATTTGATAAGTCAGATAAAATATTCAAATCTGAATTTGCAATGAATTGGATGTCTTTTTCTGGAAAATGATATGAATTCATTTCATGTACACTTTTATTTAATGAATCTCGTGTTAAATATTTTTATCCACGGAAATATATCACATTCCAACTTATATATATAAGGAAAGCTTATTTACAAGGCTGTACAATTAATATTAAGCGATTTTTAATAGAATGGCAGTTCGATTATCTGTTGCGGCATGTAGATTAAACGTTTTTTCGCTTGTGTTGTTAATATTAGAACAAAGAAAATATCAGTTAGACAAGATGAGACACATTTCTTTTGATAAGTAACAGTAAGATACAAAATATGTGGATACTCAAAAAAAATTTCTTAATCGAATACGATATTAATTCGATAAAAAGTTAAGCTGATTTAAATGATATCATTAAACTATTTTACAAGCTAGATTATTAGAGTTAATATTATATTACTGATATTAAAACAAACACAGTGGAAACTGTGATATTGAAAGCGACAGTTTTCAATGTCGATGAAATACTTCATTTCATGATAATTGTATACAATGTTAAATCTCTACTAAAACACTCAAATTGCTTGTTGCTCAAATTAATACTACATAATACTTTTTTCATATGTCCGAGGTTTTGAACCAGGTTTTTCATGGGTTCTCTTTAACCACATCATTCACAGAAATAATTATAATAAATCACCCTAACAGACAAATTCACTAAATTTCGTAGATTCGACGTCGAATCTACGTTGAATCCTCGTTCGAATATTAATCTACGTATATTCCACGTGGATTCCATGTTTCATATCTATTAGGGCAGTTTCTTCAACATTTTGAATCTTATAATAATACAAAGATCACGAATGACGAACTACTGCACTCGAGTCGAACATAGAAATGCATCGACTATTTAACGTCATATGATATCGCCAATGAAACGATTTTGAATCTAGATATCGCCTATCACTTCTCTTTCCTCTGGCAGTAGTATGAAGTGCACAGAAAAGCACAGATATGGAATACTCCGCAAACCAGAACGCTGTCTAGAATACCATTTCCTCTTTATAGATAACAAACACATATGTGATGGACCTTAACCTAAAAGTGGTTCAAATACGCTATTATCTATCAAGTATTGATAGACGTTAAATAGTGAGACCTTAATCTGAAATGAAATGTTGCAATTTATATTTTCGAAAAAACATTTATTTTTGTTTCACTAATTTCTAGACACTCTAATGAAAGTTAAATGGCATTTTCATCAATAATACCACACTTTTATATTTATAAATAAAGTTGTAACATCATACTCACTAACCGTATCACCGATAATGCTGGTAAAAATTGTCTGAAGTATCAATAAAAATACACTTTGCGAGTGGTTTCATTTCTGCAAAATCCCCCGACTAATAATGCGATCATTCAGAGTCACTAACACTAGTCGAACCCGAAACCATAATTACGTTGATCGATAATGGCTGTTATGACAATGAAAAGTGTGGAAATGAAGTGTTTTATTCCACTATCAACAGGTCTAAGAATCGCGTAAAAAGTCAAGGCTCCGCATTAAACGGCAGCTACGTCGAAGCCATGTTATTGATGGTACTTATTGATAAATATTGCCTGTGAAAGCTGATGAAGTTATTAGCGGTGCATTTTACTTTACGGGCACATAACTCCGCGCGCCGCTTGCGGTGGATATTTTTGAATCCTAAACAGATTATCGCCCAATCGGTTCGATGAGGTAATTACAGCTTGTCGAGTCAATCGTAATACAGATTGTGATGTTTGGTTTTTTGTTTCGCCAGACTTTCACGGACTCCGTTGCGTCGAGAAAATGTCATATCAATTATTTATATTCGACATTTGAATATAAAGTCAGCCGCCGCAGCAAAAGTGACGGAACGCGCGTACACAAATGCACGCAATCCACATAACTTGCACGTACATGCGCCACAATGACCGCACTATGTGTATGTAGGCCATGGAGCTTTCACACGATAAAGCCTTATCAGAGCATACGTACGCCGTTTACTCCGTTCCCTCTTCCTCTTACGATATTTCCCGTCTTTCCTCTCGCGAAGTCCGGTATCGGTATCGTAAGTGTTTCTAACACAAGATCTTCGAACCAGATGCATTTATTGTTACGCCGATGTAATTGACGATTTTATCACCATTCGGGTCTTGTGCCAATCTTAACAAGGTGCTCCAATCGTTGACTTCGAGCATGAAACGTTTTATGATCGATTCTTCGGCAAATCTGCGTTTCGCGTCGATTTGCATACTTACGAAATGAAGTAATCAGCGCCGCACAATGCGCGATTATTTTCACCGATAAACCGACGAATTCGCGATAACGCGGTTTATGAGCAGGGAACGCAATCTCCGGACACTTTTACAGGGCAAATCGACGGTGGGATACGTTTATACGGGGTCGATCGGTTCGGATTACCTGAAAATCGGCCAAATCGCGATATCTCGCTTTCACCGACTTCCCGTGCGTTTGTTTGGACTCACTAGGCATAAAACTCTATTAACATAGTGCAAAGGAGTTATGACATCCGCAATTTCTGATGAAAGTTATCTTTGTGCCGGCGTTTCCGCGCGTCAGACAAAATTGAACGCGCGCATTTCGTCATCGCATACCGATCGGTAACATTTGAAAAATCGAGCGGCTTTTCTTGGCCGATGCATCGCGAAGGTCTGATCGTGTCGAGAAGAACAATAAACAGGATCGGCGGGACGAAGTGATACAATGGAGAGACATGCATCATAGACTTTCAACAACTTTTCTGAACATCATTTGCGCATAGGGCTCCGCAAAGCGATGTGCAAATAACAATGTCTTTTGAGACCTTGAGACCGGTGTACGCCGATCGAATACGAAATATTTGCGGAGCTTCAGTTACATAAGAAAATCCGTGGTACAAATGAGAACTGCTGAGTGAAAGAACGGGTATTTTAGAGTATGATCTGAAACGGAACATAACAACACGGTAAATCAAGTGATTGGCGTTGAACACTTTGGTGTCGCGTAAAACGGTGAATTATGTTTTATGTAGTGCTTTGACAAAGTTTGGGAGTGTTTTAAATGTTGAACATTGTGGAGAGGAAAAAGCTAAATTTCAATACTGGTTTATATTCATTATATTTCGACCATATTTTATTAATTTATATATTAAAAAGGCAACATAAAATAATAAACTGAATCTGGAAACGTTTTTGTCTGACGATGTATGCCTAAACTACTTATGGTAAAAATAATAAATATTTCGGACGTGTCGGAAAATACAAATTTGCACACCCATGAACGATCTCATTGTATCATACCCTGATATTATCCAAATATGATATTATACAAGTTAATTACATAAATCGATATAACGATAGGTCGTACAAATAATAACAGTGTTCACAGTTATGTTGGAAATTTCTAATTGCAATAATACAATCAATAAAAATTGTGCTTTCGTAACTCGATTAATGATGTATTTACCATAAGCATGCGACTCAAATATACGTTTCTCAACAAAATTTATTTCTCGAGTGGAGCTTGGGCAAAAATTTCCCGTTTAGATAAACGCAACAATTTGCGCAAACGCGGCCAAAAAAGGCGCGCTGCTCAAACACGGCCAACTCGAGCCAAGGTTTTCGCAAAAGGTTCCATACAATGTATGCAATTTTCGCCGATAATTAGTCAGACGGAAAGCAGTCCGGTCTTTGAGGAAAACGGAAAATGACACCTGTGCCGTGGCCGTTTCCGTGAACCAATTTTTTTTCGTCGCCAACGAACGTGGCAGCTGTCGTTAAATCCCTTCTCTCGTGCGCCGAGACAATGAAATTTCATTTTCCAGAATCACTCAGCGTGAAAGGAAAGATATTACAAATGGTCTCGATGAAGTCACGCTTCTGAGAAGGAGCGCCTTCGTTTTTGCCTCGTTCCGCAGATTAATATTAATTGTCTCGTTCTCGATTAAGGTAATCGTATCGTTTTTATTCCCTCGGACCAATTTTTACTCCGCGTGATTAATTGATGAAATTGAGATACTGAGTTATTGAGATATACTGCGTTGAAATTTAATTGGACCTGTTTTGTTACAGCGATCGCCGGTGTCGACTGCGACGGTGTTCGATCGCTCGTCTGCCGTGTATCACGTGCGAAAAATGCACGGCAAAAATGTCACTCGTGTGATTTTCCGTGCACGAATGTACGGCGAATGACAAGGAACACGCGCGAACACTCATGTCATTATGTTCTTAGAAAGTCATGAAGTCTTGGAGCCCAATCGTGGCTCGAAGACTGCAGCGGCGGAAGAAAAAAATCGAAGTTTATCGCGCACGTGGAATCGGAAAAGAAAGACGCCTACAGTGCGCTTAGAACAAACGATACAAGATCAATTCAAAGGTGATCATAATGTAGATTGGAGAATGCATAGATTAGCGTTATTTTTGACACTGGAAAAGTAATGATAACTTACTTTTTCAAACTGTCAATTTGGTAATAAGGTAATCTAATATTTTATTTGAATTTGAAAGATTTCTGTATCGTTTTTGTAATTAGATTAGAGTACGTCATTGGGTATAAATATATGTTTCAAAATGTATTATAATTATTCAAATTTTGAATAGTGCAGGAAATGATCTAATCTATATCTCAAGATTAAAAAGGGTTTTGATTTTTTTGCGTATGTAAAAATAAACATTTATCATTGCTACGTTTATATGTTTCCGTATTGTGTAACCAAACCTTTTTCAGGAAATATATTAAGGCTACATATTAATCCTTCTTTTTTATAATCCAAAACATGCCATGATTATCATATGATTTGCTTAGCATGTTCTTCATATTGACTTTGTACCTTAAACATTTATGATACCGGCATTTGTTAATGATGGTATCAATTATAGACTCGTTGGAATTATATGAAATCTTCAATTCAACTTTCATTCGCCGGAAATATTTATTCTTAGTGCACCGTTTAAGAAGTCGGTGCATACTTCGCTAAAATTGTTCACTTAAAGTAGTCCCCGCATGGAAAAAATTCAGTCTGGATTCGATTTGGTCCCGAATTATATTTAGACTGTTTCCAGACTAATTGTAATCTGGATATACACTGTTAAAAATATCCTTTTGGGCCAAAATAAAGCATTTTGGCACAAAAGAAATCATTTTCGCAGAAAAGAAATCCTTTTCATTTAAAAGGAAAGTTTTCATTCAAGACAAATTTTTAGGTTAGTTATTTCAATATGAGGTTAGGTTAGTTGAATGAGGTCAAAGTGTAAAGATCTTAAATTAGACTTCAGAGGTTAAGATATTAACAGAAGAGAGTTTAGAATCTTCTTCTAAACTGTCTTGAGGGAAGGCAATATGCACTTGGCCAGAGACACTATCGCGTTTTTTGGTGTCTCACCTAAAACAGTGTTATAGTAAGTCAAAGTATAACCTTAATTTTTTTATAGTCTTGAGGTCTGAATAAAGTTACTTGAACTTTGATAATTAATTTGTATTAAGAGAGTTTTAGCAGTCAAATTAGCAACTAAGTAGTAAAAT
>JABFPB010001065.1:0-28280 GCA_022817645.1 Ceratoteleas bidentatus | reverse complement strand
AAGAAAACTTGTACTATTGAAATGATCTAAAATAAATTATTATATTTCCAAGAATATCAAGAAGAAACACATTTTTAGAAAAATCTTTAGTTGTCATTAGTTTATACTAATTAGCATTAAAAATATTTGAATGGAATTATCACAATGTACGAAAATATCGTAAAGATGTTCAAATAAAAATTGAAAATAAAAGTTCAAGTTTGAAAACAATGTTTGTAAAAGTACATGATGATTAATTTCAGATGCCAGAATTTCAAACAATTTTCCGTTTAGTTATCTAGAATTTTAGGTTTAAAAATTCATCGAGTTAAATGAGCAATAGCATTGAATTAAGTTAAGTTTTTTTATTTAAAAAAACTTGTTTAACATAATTCAGAAATACATTTTAACAAATCTTTAGAATTCATTTGTTTAACCTTATTATCATTAAAAAATATCTAAACAGAATCAAGAAAACTTGTACTAACGAAATGATGAAAAAATACATTAATGTTTCAATAATGTAGTAACTTTTTTTCTTGGTGCCCTAAATATCCAGATCTTCGTGTAAAAACTACCTTAAGTGATGTTTTCTTGCTAAATGTTCTCCAAAAGATATTGCACCTTGACAAATTATGACAAATTATGACAAAATATTGCTACCGATGTACAATTTGGAATTTTGACATTATTTTAATAAGTCGTTTTGCGACATATTAAATTGTTTAGTCCCCAAATGCCACTTTTCCATAAGAACATTGAATTTGAATGACTCGTTAGAAATAATTTTAAATAAAATTTCTAACAAGTCATCAGAATTTCAAGTAACTCTCATTACTTTTGAATTAAAATTGTTCTATATTGGTAATATAGAACATTCCCAAATGTAACATAGATAACTCAAACAATGATTACCAAGTACTCCATATTCAGAAAGTGAGCTGTTGCAAACGGTGTAGGGAGCCTGGTCAGGGTAGAGGTAGCATAGCGGTCTGTAAGTAGCTTTGTCTACAGTTTGGTGGTGCAACACGTGGTGTCTGTGTGAGAAGGTTCCTCGCTCGACATCTTGACCAGACAACCTCACATGAATTCCCTCCTTCAAAAGGGATCCAAAAGCCATGGCTTCACCCAAGGCCCAGTCAACTGTTCGCGCGTTCACCATTTCCAATCGCGATTTCAAGATTCTCTCAATACCTGAAATCAAAACGTAGAATTCCAATTTCCCAATTTCAACCCCAACTCCAACTTCCCTAAAATCAAAATCACCAAACCATCAAACCCACAATCATTCAGAAAGTCATTCACCTTTATGAACAACGAATTCAGCAGCGTTAGGAGGCAAAGACGAAAACTTCTTTCCGATATGCACCAATGTGTCTTCCTTCACTCCCGTGGGGGAGACCTTCAGCGGGTCTTTTCCCTCGAAGAAGCCGGACCACGGCGAGTCCAGCCAGTCCTTGTACTTGATGTGGGTCTCCTGTTTCGCGTTCACATGTGCCTCTTCGCAGATTTTCTCGTACTTGTCCCGGACGTCTTTGACCTCCTCCGGGGTAACAACGCCCTCTGCGACGAGTTTGTTCGCGTACAAATCCAGTGCTGGGGGAGTTTCGCGGATTTTACGGTACATGAGTGGTTGGGTGAACATCGGCTCGTCGATCTCGTTGTGGCCGTTGCGTCGGTAGGAGACGATGTCGATGACCACGTCCTTGTGGAAGGTGGCGCGCCACTCCGACGCGATCTTGCAGACGTGCATTACTGCCTCCGGGTCGTCAGAATTCACGTGGAAGATGGGAGCGTTCACTACTCGGGCGACATCTGGTGGGATGTTCGCGAATTAGTAAGATTTGTATTATATAGAAAGATACCCTGATAGCCAGCTTTATATAAATTTTGTGTAAACATTTTGTAAACGTTATGATTTAATTTACATAATATCTAAGTAAATGTAACTCAGCCATTTGAATGCAAATTTATATAAATCAGATTACAATGTACATAAAAATGTCTAAGTATGAAAACCAAAGGCAGTCATAAACTTTTATTGTGTTTTTTCAAGATATATATATCAATTATATACCTTTTTCGATCACTGTCCTGCTACATTTACGTAAATGTAGCGGGATAATGCTGAGTTACATTTACCTAAACTTTATGTAATAAATTATATTTGTTAACATCTGGAAATTTAGATTTTAAAATTGTTTTCTTATCATCACTCAAGTGCCCTGCTACTTTCTCCAAGCTGGAATTCAAAAATCGAAACGAATCAATGAATTGAATCGTATTTTTGTACCTTTGACAAACTTTATGAAAGACATGTATATTTCCATTGTGACATGGATAACGTTCAAAGTGTCTTCGAACGTGTTTGCTACGTCTTTTATGAGAAAATGTGCATCGTAATTCGTTAAATTGTGAAAAACTACCGGGATGCTGAAGCTTATCTTGTAGTTAAGATTGCACGCATTATGAGCAGGTCCGCGAAAGCCAGTATATATTTAGATATACACTGGCTATCAGGGTAAGAGCTTAGTTCAGACGGAGAAATGGACTAAAAAAATGGAATTGTTGTACAAACCTGTACAGTAAGGCGACGAACGCGAATGTCGTGGATCTGTCGTGAAGCCAATCTGGTTGTTCACTACGATGTGGATAGTTCCATGAGTAGTATAGTCTGGTAAGTCGGACAAGTGCATAGTCTCGAAAACGACGCCTTGGCCACAGAAAGCCGCGTCACCATGGAGAAGGATTGACATAACCTGAAGATGAAAGTGGAAAGTCAGTTCTTGTTATTCTATGTTAAGGGATTTAAGGTCATTCAGAATTCTAGGAAGGGCGAACCTTTTTGCCTTCACCATCCCCACGGTAGAACTGCTCAGCCCTGGTCTTCCCTTGAACTACTGGATCCACAGCCTCCAAGTGAGAAGGGTTGGCCACCACAGCTAACCGGATGTTCTTGTTCGTTACACGGTTCAGACGCTCGATATAGGTTCCGAGATGGTACTTCACATCACCAGATCCCTAAAATTCCAACGAAGTCAGTTTTAAAACTTTTTCCTTATTCTCCCTACGCAAAATCCCTATGAACCAGCCAACTCACATCATCAGCAGCTTCCAGGGCTGCAAACTGGGTGAAGATCTGGCTCAGTGGCTTACGACAGACATTCGCCAGGACGTTCAGTCGCCCTCTATGGGGCATTCCCATAACGATGGACTCCACTCCCAGTTCCGTGGACTTGTCGATAACCTGCTTCATTGCTGGAATCAAGATTTCGCAACCCTCCAGACCAAACCTCTTTTCAGAAGACCACTTGCGGGCCAGGAAAGCCTCGAATCTGCAGCAAGAACCATCCCCATCAATCTACTCTTATCCCTTTTGCTTTGACTCCAAATTCCATTTCAAAATGATCCCAGAAATATTACCCAGTAGCTCTGGTCAGTCTAGCCAGGATCAGCCGTTTCTCGTCGTGGGTCATCTCCATAATTCCGGGGGTCTCCATCTTCTGGCGAATCCAGTTGCACTGTTCCAGCGAGTTGATGAACATAAACTCCACCCCAATGTGACCGCAATAGGAAGCTTCCAGTCGTTTCAGGATTTCCCGCAGCGGCAACGACTTCTCCTTGCCGCCGATGAAGGTGGTCGAAGGCAGCTTGAAGACCCGGTCCATGTCCGATTCCTCTGTTCAACGCGTGACCAAACACAAGTTACTACCAGTCCAACCACCAGACCAACTGAACCTTACATTGCTTAATATCTTTCTCTGAACCCAACATGTCCCAAGACCGACTGACCCGAAGGCCAGGCCTTGGTAATACCGATACTGAAAATGCTAATTCCGCCAAACACACGCAACAAAGTTCGTGCAACAGTAGATGCCCAGGTTAATCATCTCACGTCCAAGAATCAACATTTACGGATTATTATCCAACACTCCACACACTGGCAACGGTCTCTTACAGAGAGTGTTAGGTCAATATTGCAAGCTTCTGTAGTTACATTCTGTCGTCAATTGCAACCTCGACACTCCGGAGCCGGACTGCCAAGGTCTTCGATCTCATCATGCCAACCGTCTCGGCCCAACAAAATGTAACAGCTGGTTGTTAGGGAATTTTTACAGCCAGGAACTGTAAGGTCGCGGAAAACTGACTGGGGTTTGGGGAGAAACCAAGCGGATTGGGAGACTCGGGTGGGGATTGGGTGTTCTTCTTCTTGGGAAGGGTCGGGTTTTGAGTTGGTGGCGCTACTTTCGCCTAAATGCTTCCTCCTCTCTAGTCCTAGATCAAGCGCATCACTACCCTCCGGAGAAACCGCAACCTCAGAGACCTTGCACCAGGACAGCTGCCGCCAGTGCGGCACATTGAGAGCGAGCTTACTAGTCGTGTTTTAGCTTACATACTTTGCATGAGGGCGGCCACGCGGTTTCGGAGGTCTTGCGCGTAGGTGGTGCGTGGGCCTTTGCCTGTGGACATAGTCTATCTCAGTCTGCAAAGCTCGGCCTGCGACCTCTGGCCCGGTCTCTTTCTCTTTTTGTCTTATCAGTGTTGGGTGTGGGTTAGGCACCCGTTCCCGGATAATTTGTGCATTAATCGTTTGGTGGCGCTGCGGCGGGATGGTGGTTTGTACGCAACGAAACCAGTGAGCCACGGGGTGAATATGCAACAGAGCCATCATGGCGCCGAAAGATTAACCAAATCGAGAGAGTCTGGTTAGTCTTTCTTCCTTCGGACCATTTCGCAGAGGACGCGGTTGGTTGTCTGGAGTCCCGGGGTTTTGGTTGATTCAATTAGGGAGTTGGACGGGGAAACTGAACTACCACATCGAAACTATGTTACGATGTGGTAGTTCAGTTATTTTTTTGATGATTTAGTAGAGAATGTTATATAATTTTCTTAATTATGGAGTATCAGAAAAGTCAAAGGGATTTATGTTTACAAACATTTAAACCTTCATTATTTACATCAGATCATTGACCCATAGGCGACCAATAAAGAGTTTTTCTTCACTCACAATGTACAAATACGAAATCAGTCTTAAACCCCTACATTCTCACTACCAAAAATTCTTTCTAGATGTCGCCCCAACCTAATTCCCTGGTATATCAACCACCCTCTATTCTTTCCAGACAACACCCCGCGCTACACAAAAATAATTGAAGATTAATGTTAGGTGGTTGTAATCGGTTGGTGAGGCTTACCAAATGAGTAATAATTATAGAGCAATTCTTGCGGGTGCTTATCATCGAGATCCGCGCTGTTGATGCCAAGCGGGTCCAACTTAGCGATATGGTGCCCACGGATCTGTCAATGGAAGGCCATGTCATACGGACCTCGCACATCGCATCGTCTGGTAATGAGGATCTTTATCTCAAGCAATTTCTGACGTTCTTACGGAAGGCCACACCGATAAGGAAAATCGGAGGACATGTTACGACCAAAGAACCACGGCATTTAGAATTCGCGCGCTGAAATTGATTGTTATCCTCATTACCAGCCGATCGTCATTGTAAGAAAAGACACTGTGTTATGCAACCGCCGAATTGGCGTCGTTTCCGACAGTGCAAAGTGTCGCGGTTCTTTGATAGAAAACGTTCGTATTAGCGTTTGGGCTGGGATATATTTGTGGACAAAACGTTTAGAGATGTTAGATTTTAAATTAATTTCAAGTTTAGGTATTGACGTGAATTATGACTTGAGAAGTGATTTAAGAGTTTGCCTAATATAACTTTGACTCTGTTGAATTTAGAAGAGTGTTATAGGTACTTGTTGAGTCACGCTGGTTGACTTAGGCAACTTGACTAGATTAGAAACAAAGATGAACTACGACATTCGCTGTTATATAATCTATAATTGCGTTAACTAAATCGAAATTGGTAAATTTCACGAAATATCCAAAAGCCTACGAATGTAATCTTTTGAATGCCTTCTAAAATAAACAATGTACTTTCGTGAGAATCTCATTACTCCTGATCAAAAATCGGTATTACAGCCAGTCAGTTTCTGTGCAATTTCGCCACAAATATATCCCCGTGCCAACATCAAACACGTTTCAAGAACAGAAGTACACAAAACAATGTCATTAGTTGTACCAAACTGGACATGTAGAGTAAGTGGAACCACTTCACACCTCCCACAAATAATTACAAAAAGATTCAAGAAAAAGCTGAAAACAAATTGAACAAATATTGAAGGACAATTGAAATAAATCTCTATACATATAAAACAGTCCAACAGAACACATCAAAGCAAATCAACAGTAGAAGCCGAAACAAGTAGGTGTCGCGTCATGCCATGTTAGTAAACAGAGAACAAAACAGAAAGTCAAACGAAACAGACAAGGAAACAAATAAGGCATGAGAAGAAACACAGAATCCGGGTAAACGACCAAAGACGCATGCAATTTCGCGTCCTTACCTGACTTTCGCGAATTTGACCAAACATTTTCAGTATCAGCTTCGAATGCTATCAAGGACCGGCGGGCTAATGAAATTAGATACGCGGCGCTTTCCTTTCGACGGGGCATAGTGAGGGAATGATTAATGACGCGATATCATTGGTCGACTGATGAATGGGACTTCAAGTCGACTCAAACGGCGAGATCGAGTTGGGGTTTGCGATAGGACGTGATGGACTGGGCTTTGTATTGAGCAATGTAATTTAAGTCAAATGTCGATAAACAACATAGTCGTGAAACTGAAATGCGAAATATCATGAGCGTCGAGCAGTTGGGAGCCATTTTTCAGGCGTTCTGCGAAAAATCACTGCCAGCTGCGGATGATTCAGTTGGGGTGACGACTTGCATTTTGATGTCTAACTTTTCTGTTTTTAAAATGGTTAAAAAATGATATACCGAGGGCGCAAAGTATGTTTTTTCGTCCTGGGTGCGAAAGGTATTCTTTTTCTCACCTGCATAAAAAGTTACTTTTGAAACTTGTGTAAGGAAGGAGCAAAGGTGTTCATTTTGTGCCCAAGGGCTGAAAAGAACCACTTTACACCCGATATACAGGTACAAAAAGTTCATCTTTTGTGCAGGTTGGATAAAAATGAGGTTTTTACTTTTAATATCGGGAAAAGACAAAATATGATGATTTGCCTAAATGAAGGTGGTCTAAACGACAAAATGAAAGTCGCCAGATGATATCAAGATGAGCATAATGACGAATGAAAATGTAAGTATGAAACCCTTACCAAGCATATACTGTCGAAGAACCTGTTCTGGAGCTCCCTTGCGAGCCGCGTAATGTGTATGTATTAGGTCAGATTGCATGATACCCAATGGATCCAAATCCGCGACTAAATGACCTCGAGCCTATATTCGAACGAACCCGCAGAACCCCATAAGTAAGTCAATTCTACTCGGACAGATGTCGCTACATTCACTACACCGACATGTAACTTTGAACCAACCAAAATTCGAAGTACTAAAAAAACTGAGTAAACCAAATTTCGCTTTAACATTCGTGCAACGGCGTGTCCTTAGGCTATCGAGATTTGTAGCTTCATTTGTTTGTTTCTGACGTTTCTTTGTTGGTTGTATCGCTTTGCAAGTAGCGTTTAGTAGAACAATGAAATTAGGCATTGGACGAAAGTAGCATTAATGGACGAATCTTAAAACTTGAATGTGATTTTCGAGAATCTGATAATTTGTTTGTACTGAATTTAAGTTTTTCTGCAAAATATGTAAACTTTAAGCTGCTACTTTCCCCAGTACCTGCTAAATTGTTACACTGTTTCCTCGATAAGTAACATTAAAATTTGGATATAATCAGCAGAGATACATGCTTGTTCGAACAATGCAGTGTTAACAATAGTCACAGTTGATTTCAAATTAATTAATTAATTAAAGGGCCGCCTCGCGATGCCGACAGAAATTTCAGCTATTAAACGGAGTGAGTTAATCTTTTTTGGAGCAACGTGTGAAAGTGGTTACACTCAGGAAAATAATGTATTAGTTCCAAATAAATTCAATTTATCATAACTGAATAATTTATTTGAAATGGTACCAAATGAATGATTTATTTGGGATACACAAATGAATATTAGTAGCAAATAAGTACATATTTGTACCAAGAAATGTACTTATTTACGACGAATAAGGATTTATAAACTCCAAATACATTTATTTATTAGAAACCGCTAAATTATTTTTCTGAATGTACATTTCCGTCGGCACCCGGATAAAAAAAATGTCATTCATCATCGGCAACTCATAATGCAAATCATATCAATAATCATGGAAGAGATGTATGAACTGTTCCATAGCATTGTGGCAGCCGAAGCGGTCATTTTTGACGCGGCAAGTAAACCTTTGCACATTGACGTAGACAAAAAGTTAACTGACGAACGAGACGAACTTTGAACTTAAGGGGACCATCTACCAAAATGGCTAAAATCGTCATTAGTCAACCCACTGAAATTCTGCGAAAAAAATTCATGAAATATTCATCATGAATATCCTTTGACCCATAGAAAGATGGTATCGATTAGCTGTTAATTATCCAGATAATAATGAAACATTTATTTGTTAATAACTAATGAAATTTGGAGTATTTTTAACAGTTATAAGATTAATCATTTTTAACTGATTTTGATATAATTTTCTATACATAAAATTAATATAAATAAAATTAAGTTTTTTTTGCATGAAATCGACTTTTGGCCGATTTTGGGTGAACGGTCCCTTAACGCATGCCTTAAGACCGATCCAACTTGAATATTATGCCCCCCAATGAGCTCGACTTGACCGCTAATCGTGACTGGACTGGACATGCTATTAATCTCTAATCCATTGATCTCTAATCCAAAAAATTCGACTCGACCGGTCGGTCCAACATCATTCCCAGTTACACGTGGGAAACACCGACTTTGGGAGGTGCTGAGTGGAGGTTCGACAGAGCGTGAGACTCGATCTTTAATCTCTGCTATGAAACTTGAAAAAAAGTTGACCGTTTCGTCGCAGTGTGGAAAGAAATAACAGTTTTAGAAACATATACTGACAATCCAGTGAGAATAATAGATTAAATAGATTAGATTTTTATTGAGCCTATTTTATAGACTCCATAAAAAAAATCTGATTTGGAATTGATAGAATTACGACAAATCTAATTCATTTGTCTGTTTTTCATTTTTCGTATCAGTTTCAGTTAGTTCTGTTTAGGATATTTGATATTTTCAAATATCCTAAAATTTTTCAACTCATAAGTTAAAAATTCTGAAGTTCAAAGTCATATCATCATTGAATGTATGGTATATTCGTTGTAACATCTAAAACGGTGTTTCTTTCCGCACGCGTTAACGCATTCACGATGCCATACACTGGATCTTGAGTGGCGACATCTGATGGGCGACTGGGTGCGCATACCTGGTATGACCGAATAATGGCCTGGACGGCCAAATGGTCGTCGATGATTTTTTCATTGACGGGCATTTGGCCGAGCTGCGAGCCGCCAAATGGTAACAGAGAACCCAGCGGGATCTGATTGTGGCTGGGTGCAAGTGATGGTGGAGCTTGGTACGCGAGTCCCGGACCGGCTCCTGCCGTGGAACTTCGGAAAAAAGAATCCCAGGACTGAAAAAGTATCATTTAATTCAGTGGATTTGCATCCAGAAATCGTCAACTGACATAAACCAAAATCATAAGAGATAATAGGGTCAAATAATAGGCTAGAAATGATCAAAATGGGGTAAAATGATCAGTTTTTGGAATTTAAAAATTAATAAAATATTTCTTTACATTTTTATTGTTTATAATAGACAGATCAGGACATAAACTTAATTATAACTCAAAAACACATTTTTTCAAACTTAAAAACAAACATTCTAACTTGACCATTTTTACCCCATCTGACCCTACATTGTTCTGAGTGTACAATCATACAAATTTTGGTTAATAAAATTTGGTTAGGAGACCAATTTTTGATTGCTTCCAACTTTTTTCTAAAAGAAAAGTCTGTTGAAAAATCCATTTCTTGCATTTTTTGCCATTTTTTACAAAACGATCTAGGTGGCGCTGTCAGTCATAAAGCGTTTGCCAAGTTTCGTTGAACGCGATGCATTGATACAAATTTAACACGAGTTTCCTGTATTTAATATTTCGAGACAAAGGTTTCTTCGCAATACTCAATCAGATTATAATCTGACTTTCCTGGACTTTCGTTCTTTACACATAAACGCTTTACACAAAAACGCTTTGAAGACTTCTCTCAAGTAAATATGGATGAACTTGCGACTGGCGTATTGGTAAACAAAATGTCGTGATAAAAATGGGCTGTTCATATCAATCGCAGTTTCGACCGGATTAATCTCGAGCATTCGTGCGCAATAATAGAGGCGCGTGTCTACGACTGATAAGGCCAACGAATTGTCTGACGAAACGTGTTCGTCTGACGAGTCGTTTGACGAATTATGACTCGACAGTATTTCGTTCGGACGTCGGAATATCAATAACTGCAGTCGAATGTTAAAAATGCATTAATCATCGGCACGAGTTCCTCCTATTAACGTTTCCAATTGACACGATTCCCTCAAAGTGCAAACTTTTTTTTTTATTACAAATTAAACAATTTTTATTATAAATTTTATTTATAACAAATAGTGTAAAAGGGAATATCCCGTTAAACAAAGAAATAAATAAATAAAAAAAATCGATCCATTGGCACTTTGCATAAATTGTTACACTATTGCTGATCAACTAGACGACGGTTCAATTCACAGTCTCACCTCGCAGATAAGTGCAATCTCTAATTGATATGCAGTCTAATCGAAGTTACGAAATAGTGAACACGTCAGATATAAACGCTGAGTTAAAGTGCGATTAAAATGGTTAAATGCCGGATAGACTCGTGCAGTCTTAATGGCAAGTGTTGGACGTCATATATGAATCAATTTGCTGGAAGCCGTAGATCAATTGGCCAGGATTGACTCGATTATGAATTAGCGGGGAACCGTATAATTCGATACGCCGTAGCGACCGGTTGACAGTCCCAAGCAGAGATCAATCGTCTCGTTTTCAACTTAATTTGCGCAGTTTGTCTGGCGACGAAACTTGGCATCTGCTTCATGTAGACATATATAGTCTTCTTTGCGGACCTTTTTATGAATGCATCATCGTTCGAGAAACATTTTTGTAGTTCACAAATTAGCATCCCAGTCGGCTAATTTGAAAATTCAAAGACGTTTTTAGGATATTGAAAACGGTTATGGTAGGACTAGCATGTGTAGGGTAATTAGGGATTTTCATGAAATTCAAATGTAAATTCATCAGATGACAAAAAATATTAAAATTCTGGTGTCTGGAATTTATTAAAAATTAATAAACTATTGATTGATTGAGTATTAGTCATTTTTAATTCAATTGATTAATAATTAATCAGTTTTCAATTAATTGATTATTAACCAATTTTCAGTTGATTGATTAAAAATGAATTGATTTACATTTAAATGCAAATTTTTATTAAAATAATTTAATCGTTAATCGTCAATTAAAAATTTGCCCAACTCTGATATGTTGTATTATGAATAAAAATATAATTACGTTGTATTGTAATATGCAGTTGAGTACATTTTAAATTGAGAATTATTAGCAATATAATTGTCTTTTCTAATATCATTCTAGAAATAATAAGCTTATTTAATATGCTTATTATCAATTCTAAGTTTGGTTGCTCAATTAATTAATTTCCAATGTACTGACAGAAGTCCAATGTATAAAATAAGTTTAGAAAAACTTGGTTCATCAATACGTAACAGAGATACAATTTTTTAGTTCGTGATATATCACTTTGCATAAATTGCACAAGTGGAAAATTGCTATTATGTGAAATTCGATTTTGATAGGGGAAGTCATAAAAATCGTTTTATGACTTCCACTACCAAAAGAAGCAACTCTAAACTTCAATTGGTTTAGTAAAAGCGAATGACCAAATGCACGTCATATGACGTCAATTGGTCTATGACGTCATTACATTTTGTTAGGTAATAAAGTGATGTGAGGTATATTTAGTAAAACTACTATATCTTTGCAGTCATGCTGCAAAAATTGGTATTGTAATCCTAGTCTGGTAATTATGATTCTAAAAAACATGCTGTATTGTTTCAATCATATTGGAATACCGTTCGACATACTGACACCAAATAACTGACATATACATCATTACAAGTTTTATTAATTTATAAATAAATAGTTCTTAGTGTTAGTTTGAAATAACAGATTCTTCTAATAAATCCGAGAAATTAGTTAGCCTTTCCAACTGGATGTTTAACATTTTGAAAAGTTAAAAGTGACTTTGGAATTTAACATGATAGTCATACCTTAAGGTGACACTGCAGCAAAAATGCTATTTTCAGTCATTTCCAACCGATCCTTCTATTTTTTTGTATTTGGCACTATGGCCCTTAGTTTAAAAATGCCCTCTCAAAATTGCATTTAAATCAACAATTATTAAATATTGAAAAAAATTTATTAAATAATCCAATTGACACAAGTTCTTTATTTATTGGATTAAATATTGCACTGCAAATTAACTAAAGTTGTAGATCCACTCACAAAAAGGTGGAAGTCGAGGTTTTTTATTGCAGTGTCCCCTTAAACACTTATCATACAAAACTAAGTTTTGCTAATATTTGTTTTATTTTTGTCATGATACTAACAACGTGGACACTCTGGGGATCGGTGAGCCAAGCGTTGTACATTTCCTCGACGTAGGAGCCGGAGGCGCCGTTGAGGAAGGGCTCGGTCGCCACGCGATTCGCGTACATTCGGTGTGGATTCGCCAGGAATACTTTGCTGTTGCGCATCGCCGGCTGACTCCTCACGAGCCATGATGCGAATCGCTCGGCCCCACACATATGTGGGGCCAAGGGAGTCAAGGTACTGAATACTGACCTGGCTTTATACATGTTGACCTGCAAAACATCGAAAATTGTCATTACTGCCATTCCCCCAGAGAAAGTCGCAGAATTAAGGAAGGAAAGGTGTTTATAACTATAAAATTCAAGAGATTGGACCCCTTCTTTATCCAGAGTCGCATCATCTGCGGGAATTTCCGAAACTAAACTTGGGAACACTTTGGCAGGATTTGGGACTATTGGGAACCTTGGGACTATTGGGAACCTTGGGCCATCTTCTCATCTGGAGAGTTTTCTTCTTAAGGCCACCACCTGTGATAGAGAAATTACTGTTTGGTCGATGGTGCTTTAAGTGAATGGAGGGGTGTTTATGCGATTATCACAGCTTTTATCAAAGAAGTGATTAAGAATGATAGCGATCTAACTGGTAAATTGGAAACAGGATAGTCAATGAATTATATATCAGAGTTGCTGGGTTTTCCTTGAATTAAGGAACAGAACTTTCCTTGAATTAAGGAAATGTTTTAAGCAATTCTTTATTGGCATTAGTTTGTCTGGTAACTGAAAAGCTTGCGGGAGTTTGAATGCTGAATGATTTTCTGATGTGACTTTGAAAAATAAATTTGGTTCATCATCACTGATCATCTCAATGGCCTGTATTGCTCAAATTCAATATTTCCTTAATTAAAAAAATGTAGAATGGACTAATCATGACTCTGTATTTAATATGACAACTTACTGATAATTTTGAACTGAAGATGTCAAAATTATAAAACAATTATAAAATAGATTAACTCGTCAAAACTGAAGGCGAAGTTTTGATCAGACTTTCATTAAGAAAAAATGTTTGATAAAACCGGTTTGATAAACATTGAATAAAGATTGAATACATCTACAATTGAAACTTAAATTGCAACAAAGTTGAATTTCCTATCGGTTAATCAGATCGGATTGAATACATTTAGTTGATTGGTAATAATCGCAGAAGTCTACGATCAATTTTTATGATCAATTTTTTGTTCGTCACCGATCGACCGGCTATCGCGAAATTACGCGATGCGCGTGAATCATCTTGGGACGCGCGTCAATCGTTGACTTATTTGCTTGGCCGCGATGTGCCGCAAAAAATTATCATCTCATTCGATGGCGCGCGCGTCGCTTTTCTCCAGACACAACAATAACCGTGACTGAATCAGCGTGACGTCGGGCGTTATGATATAGATGTGATGTGATTTATCAGTCGCGAACAATGTTATTTATCGGAACTCGTCTCCGCGAAGACTTCGCTTTGACCAGTCATGTCCTAATTGTGGGGAAAAGGTCAACCCGGCGGTTCCTCGAAACATTATTAATTTTTTCAGCAGTCGATTATCCGGTCGCCCGATTTTCCACACTTTGGCGGTTATAACCGGTCGAAGTGATTATATAATGTCCCGGAGTGGAACATTGTAGAAGTCGATAAACTGTGAATTTTATACATCCTGGAAGATCTGGATCGATGTGATTGGTTGCCAAGAAAGTTTAAGTTTTATGTTACGGGAGAAATGAATTGAGTGGTAGTGGTTTTATTAGGTTTAATTTTATTTATTATTTATAAAGTTAATAATAATATTATTATTTTGAAGTGAAAAATGGAATGTGATGAAAACATGTTTTTCAACTTTAACGTTTCGACTTTTTAAGTGGTACATTGACTTAGGTTCTCAGCCTTTTCAAGTTAAATAGTGGTCTCAGTTGTTTTCTTGAAAGGTGTGTTTATTATGTCGCTAAAAGGTAACTTGTCGGTGAAGATAATCTGCGGTTAAAGAAGTTGAAAGAAACCAGGTACTACCGATTTTCTACCTGCCGGTGTTTATGTTAACACAAATTCTTTTCAAGGGTTTTCTACACAGATTTGTACATATTTCGGTACACAGAAAGTGCCACATGTTAAGTAGTAGGAAGCAAGACTTTTTGGGAAAGCCTAAAGAACCTTTATGATAAGGATTTAGTGAAAGATTTTGTTGAAAGTAATTTGGTGAAATTAAGAGATTTGAATATTTTGCTTACCCTTGCAGGTAATTAAAATATTTATATTCATATATTCAGTTCTTTAATGACATTTTATTAAGAGATATAATTAACGAATATAACAAATGTTTACATGGATTGTTAAGGTGCTTTTATTAATTTTATTTTCGAATTTCTATAATTGATACGTGTAACTGGTTCGACCCAAAATGTAAAAGGTTTTTAATACATTTTGAAACTCTAAATAGATCTCATTTCCTCAATATTTATTCTATAGACTGAAAATACCTTTTTTGCAGTTTATTTATTTTTATTGCAAACCTTGGAATACTCAAGGAGAAAAATAAACTGACAAATAGCTTCAAAATAGTACTGTGACTTTTATGAAACGAACAAACTTATTTTTCTTTTTACCAAATGTATTCAAAATTATTTTTAACCTTCTTGATTTAACTAACTTAAATTGTACACAGTAGACCTTTTAAAGTTGTAATTTCCTTCTCCACAAAATGGATAATGTTTATACTTCCAAATCAATTAACTTGCTCATTTCTTATCCTAGAACTGTCTTTTACCGCAAAAAACAGAGTCAAAACATTCCGAGCCATGTTATCATTCCTTTCACATTTCTTAAAAACTGAATCCTTGACCTACACCTTATGATGTAAAAAGCTTTATACTCATATTCAAAATTTAATTCCAGAAATTTAATTTTTGTTATGTATTTAAGAAGAAGTGTTTTATTAAAAACATATAATTATATTATACTGCCAATTGGCTCAAATCTAAAATCAACTTTATTGTTTTCACTAAATATAATTTACAACAGTGTCTGTCTCCCAAAAAGTTTCCCAAAAATCCCTACACAAATTCGGTTTAATTTTTTCCAAATTTTCTTTTTACATTAAAATAACCACTCTCAATTTTTTATAATTTAAAGTAATTATATTAATCTACCTAATTATATTAATCTGTATATTTTTGTAAAATTGCATTAATTTCTCTACCCCTTTCCCATTTCAAACATCCGAAACCGTGACCTTCCAATCATAAACAATCTCCCGGAATCGCTGCAAGATATTCGCCGGCAATTCAGTGTCGCGCAGGTCGAAACCGGGTCGGTCCAAACATTGCCAAGATAACGCCGATAATACAGTACACCGTGACACAATTGTGTAACCACATGCATGCCTCTTGACACTTCGACCTTGCAACCGAGACGCGGAATTTCGCATTGTTTCGCGGTCTCCGGCGATCGATCAGATTTATCGGCCCGATAAGGAGCAGAATTTTCTCGCAGACTCGCAACGTCGTTAATCCAATTAATCGAGTTTAATTGTTCAGATCAGAAACGTTGATTACAAATCGATGGTTCGCTCAAGGCTACGCGCGCGATAACACAAGGCATCTTTTCGTTTTTTTTTTTTTCATTGACAACTGGACAAAAATACAAAGAGAACGTGGAAATTTCGTTGGACCAGTCCGAACGACGGAAACCTCCGGATTTCTCGCGCTGATGTACCGATGGTTATTTTTATCGCGCGAATCAGAGGTTAAGGTAGTTCTGTTGCTCTGGTGGGATATATAGGGCGCAAAATAAAATATGGATTGATTTTTAAGTAATATTGTATTTTTAGTGATTTTATTTCGGTAAATTTTTTTAAATACATTTTTAGGATTAATAAAATTCATGGTTATAAAAATAGTAAATTAATTTTATTTTATTTCAATCAGATTTTTGTATTAAATGTTTTTAACGTAATGTTATAATAACATATGTATGTCAAATAATATATACAAAATGAGTTATTTAAATGGAAAATAATAAAAAATATATCAATAAAGATACTTTACATTGTAAAAGTGAATAGTTTATCAAGAGTTTGTATTTTATTTTATTATACAATTATTATTATTATTATCATCTATTATTTAATAATAATAGATAATAATAATTATCGAATTTTTGTAAAGAAGTTATATTCGTATGAAAATAATTAAAAAAAATCTTCATCAGATAAGAGTGCAGATTCATAAAAAAATGCTAACACGTGTAAGCATTGCACTTTATAAGAAATGTAGAAATTCGTTTGATTCAAAAACAAACGTGCTGACAAAACGAAGGTGATAGGAAGCAGGTTGATAATCTGGCTGACTGTTATATTTCTGTTACATTTTTTTGTCATAAATATGATGCAACTTGTGTGGAGCATCAGCCACTCAATGTGAAGGTAATCGCCGATTTTGGTAATGATATCATAATGATTCCTCTCTTATCAGCGAGTAGGGATAATGATGAAATAATTGATATTAATTAGATAGTCGAGTGTCACTGAGTTCATCATTTTCGCCTACTAAAGTTTCTGGTCAAGATCACGGAGGCAAGCTATTTGACGAGAACCGATTTGCATTTACAACATAACATGACGTGTCTGAGTTTGTTATTAATCGAACTTTGCCGTTTTGATTCAGTTCAAATATTTGCATCAGAGAGTTTATGCAGATGCGAAGCACAAATTGTTTCACAATGACACATTTTTATCATTCAAATATGTTCACCTGATGATGTAATAACAATAACAGTGAATCTCCCCGAAACCATCTTTATCTAATGTACAATATAATGTTTTGGTTCATTGGAAATTACGTAATCAGGCATTTTCTATTCGGATACTTTACAGTATTTTATCCCTGAAATATACATTGAACAAGGAAATGGATGTTGGAAAATTCATCAGAATTGAGAAATGCAAAGTAAGGTTGAAGATAGAAAAAAGCAACATTGTGATAAACACTTTTTCTTGGAAAGAAACACTTTATTTATTGCAGTGCAATTAAGAATTACTGATAAGTTTTGTTTGGAAACTATTTAATTAATAGAAACCTTGTTGATCAAACAAAAATTGGCTGAGATTACAGTTAAAGACTTTTGAAGTTTATGACATGATCAATTAATTTGTAATGTACTGACAGTGGCAGAACAAGTAACTATTTTTAATCCTCTTAGTGCCATTTTCTTGTCATTATTCCTGTTTGAAATACGTATAGTGCTCAGATGAATAAATCCTTTCACAACCTCTTCTACAGGAAATCAGATAGTGATGTTTTCTAAAAAAAGTCTCCAAAACTATTCTTCTTCCAAATGTCAGATCAGATTATACTCTATTTTGAAGTATAAATAGATCACTACTTTTATACTTTCATTTTCATTCAAATTTTGAAGTAAATGTAGTTTTGGAGAAGAAAAATCATTTCTATTTTTGAATGTTTATTGACTTTCCAGAATATTAAAGAAATTGACTTGACTCCCGTTTTTTATACTTTAATATACATTCATTATATGATGAGATGAAACTATTTTAATACAATTTGTAGGAGGATATTACCAAAACTAATTATTTTTTTACTGTTGTTTTTCAGTTCAACAAACATTTCTATAACAATTTATTTGGTTTCTTTAACGTAACTGGTTTTGAAATAATGTATAATAACATACTAAAAACTACTTATTACATCAATACTATTTTTATTTAAAGTTAACTCATCATCTTCAATTCAATCAATTAAAATTACTTCATTACAACTCAGTTTCACATTTCCGTGTTAAACATAATTTCATTAAACCCAATCACCATTTGACTCATTAGCAACTGGACATTCCAATTCGCAAAACACCGCCTGAAATTCTTCCACCTTCAAAGCTGATATCGATCAACCAAACGTCAAACTTGACGTCACATTACTTGACCAAACACTTGATTCTATTCACTTATCAACGATTACCCTTCCCAATCAGTTACATTCCAAACAGACCTAACCCTTTCAACCATTTTTCCCTCTTTCAAATTTTCTCCAGGAACCTCCCAGCAAAAAATATTTCATAGAAATCAATAGAGATAAAATTCATTTCATTACATTTTTTCCTTAACATCATTGAATTCAACGACAATTGATAAATTCTTTAAAAAGATTAATTTGTGTTTACTTCCACCCTGTGCTTTAAAACATTCAAACATAAACTCATTATTATTTTTTTCCAATTCCAGTTAGATCGACTGATTTAAAACAGTTCAACTTGAATTCATTAATTGGAATTCATTTAACTACTATACCATTTTCAATGAATTCCACACCATTCGATTTTGACATAATTAATTCAATAAAAGGAATCCAAAAATCCAATTCTTTTCCATTCATTTCCACCAAAATTTGTTCACACTCTTCCAGGAACCCAGACGAGCCTCCCGAGCTAACCTCCAAAGCCGCCGAAATCTCGGCCCGATTACCCCGACGTTCCGGAAACGCGGTACTTCGTCCCTCCGACAAAGACCGCCTATATAGGCCGAACCGCGGGGCGCAACGGAGAGCGCGAAATTTCGCAACGTGACGACACACGCGCGGGCGACTGCACCCAGGTCGATCCGCGTGACACCTGCACCGAAGTAAATACCGCGAACGGGAAACTGTAAATGACATATAAACATAACGAGCGAAAGCGCCGAAACGAATCCGCGGTTACACAACCGCGGCTTAATATAGATGTCAGCCGTTGCGCCCAAGTCGGGCGCGCGGTGCTGGGATTTTTCGCGGGGGTGGAGGGAGGGGAAGGGTTGCGGCGAGGCACCACGTTTTTCGGGGTTTCGCGAAACGAGGGGAGGTTTTTCAACGCGGGGCGAAAAGCGACGGGGTCGCGGTTTTCCGAGCGGAGGGGGCGAGGGGGTGTCGCGGGGGGTCGTCGCGGGGAGGGGGGAGACGGGGGCTCGCCGCACGAGCGAATTGCTCACCTGATGTTAACGACACGACGATGACAGGCCGACCACCGTTTGCAACTCGCAGACCGCGCGAGCCGCGACCAGGTCTTACACTCGTAATTTAGTTTCCCGACAGATGGGTAGAGGCGCTGTTCGCAACTTGATTCGGGTGCAGGCGTTTACAACGGCCGGAGAGCGCCCCGATCGGAATTAATGCCGAGGGGTTTTACACTCCCATGTAAAAAGTTGTCTAGCAGGAGGTTAGTTCTCCAAACCACCTGTAGAGGTTCGCTGTACGCGAGTTGATCCACCGCCAGTCAGATTGGAATTCGAAGAACATATCGGCATCAAGAATCAGTTAACAGTCAGTCAGATTTTCCAACCAAACTGAACGCTGTGTTGCCAGATCTCGACCAGTCAGTTTAAACGGTGTAAACGGTATAAAGTCGATCATATTTGAAATGAGCTGAACGGGATATTTTGTATTTTCAGTAAAATCTTTCAAAAATGACTTTGACCCCCAACCTTTTTTATTATCCTGTATCATTAGACCCTAAACTAAATGGCAGTCACCTTTTACACGATTTTCAAGGGTTCTTTGGGTACGAAAACCGACTTGACGTGAATGCCTATCTCAGCGGAGCACTTTTTCGCAATTTGGGCAATATTTTCCAAATAGTGATATCGACCCCGGACTTTTTGCATGGTTCCTCCTAAATGGACCCAAAACTAAACTCCGGTCACCTTAGAATATTTTTAGGAGAGGGATAATTTTATTCTGTTAGGAGCTGAATTCGCAATTCTGATCGGCGAAAATCTACTTGCCCCTCCATAAATGTGACTGAAAATGGTTCATGTGCTTTTCTGAGACCGATGCAAACTAATCGGACGTAGTTTTTATACCGGAAATTCGATAACACATTTTTTTTCTTCCGGTCGGACTTCAATTCGCAATTATCATTGGCGAAATCTACTTGCCCATCCATGAATGTAACTCAAACCGGTTCATGTGCTTTACTGAAACCGATTCAAACTAATCGGAAGTAGTTTTTACAGCGGAAATTCGATTTCAAAATTGTTTAATCCGGTCGGACCTTAATTCTCAATTCTGATCAGCGAAAATCGGCTTGCCCCTCTATAAATGTGACTGAAACCGAATCATGTGCTTTTCTTAACTGAATTTCCGCCTTACAAACCACTGTATGGTAGTTTGAATCCATGCCAAAAAAACTCTCGAACCGGTTTCAATCACGTTTATAGAGGTCTTTTTTGGCATTGATTCTACTCGACAGTGGTTTGTACGGCGGATTAAGTAAAGCACTTGATCCGGTTTCAGTCACATTTACAAAGGGGCAAATAAGTTTTCGCCGATGTGAATTGCGAATTCAGATCCGGATTAAAAAAATTTGTAATCGAATTTCCGCTGTAAACATCCGATTAGTTTAAATCTGTCTCAAATAAGGATACAAACCAGTTTCAGTCCTAAATGTGTTCATTCATAAAAAAATGCATGAACCGCGGTTTATTTGAGGATAATAAACATTTTTAATCTTGTAATCAAATTGCAATCTGTGGAAATCTATAAGCTGTAACCAACAGCAAAAAAAATTGTTTATTATTTGTTAAAAATAAATAATTGTAGGATAAAAAATTAATAAGTAAAAAAGTAATAAATAAATAAATTATTATATATTATTAATAAACAATAATAATTATTTTTTAATTACAGATTTGTCAGTAATAACTATCCCTTAACTTAAACAAATTGAAACGTAATTGAGTTAAAACTAAATTTAATTAATTTAAAATTCTGAATAGATTATCTGTTTTTATCCTATTTACCACTCCTTTTTAATATATCTGGAAAACTCCATGAAAAATTATGTTTAATAAGTCTAAAATGTTTTGATTTATATTTATTTACATTCAGAAATGTCATGAGTTTTTGTTAACCAACCCAGGATGTTCTTCGAATCCACTGCCCGTTAGATTTGAATTCTTCGAATTCAAATCTGACGGGCAGTAGATCAAGCCGCGTACAGCGCCTCTACAGGACGTTTGGAGAACTAACCTCCTGCTAACAACTTTTTACATGGGAGTATAAGACCCCTGGGGACACCTGGCGGGAGGTTGAAAAAGCTTTGGAGCGCGCGTGGTTTTGCAGATTGTAAGGGGCTTTAGTGAAAAAAATGTATGTTAGATGTTATATTGTAAATAATATTAGAAATAGTAATAAATCTAACTTACAAAATTTGGCCCCTATTTAATATTAAATTTAATGTGAAAATGAATATTAAATTTAATATAAAATGTATAATATGAAATATAATATTAATTTTTTTTTAAATTTAATTAATTTAAATTATTAATTTATTTTTAAATTAAATTATTAAATTTAATTTAATGATACATTTAATATGAAATTTAATATTAAATTAATAACCCTGTCATACTGAAGATATTTAATATTAATTTTTAGGTTTAATTTTTTTATGTTTAATACTTTTTAATATTATATTGTTTTCAAAAGGGAGGGGAGAGAATGGATTAGGGATTTTGAGAATTTTTTTGGGGTTGGAAAAGGTTGGAAAAGGTTAGTTAAATATTAGCAATGCAGGGGGGGTGAGTAAAAATGTGGAATGATTGTTTGTTTCCGGTATCTGAGCAAGGATTTTAGATTTAATAAACGCATAACGTATAATAATTAAGAGACAAAAATAATAATATAATTGTTTATAAGTTTGATAACATATGTACATTTATTGAATAATTGATTAATTATTTTAATTTAGAAAAAAACTTAATCTTATACTTGATGTTTTCGACCATTAAAAATAATTTTATGACATTTGATCTTTTATTGTGCATCATGCTTCTCAGGACTCACAGCATCGTACTATTAATAAAATAGATTTGCACAATGTTAATACTGCGTTTTACATTGATTGTTTAATTGATAAATAAAGCAAACTGCCAACCGTAACTGTATTTTTAATTCACATCGTCGCCATTGAGGATGAATAAGACATTTCAACTTCAAACGTAACTATCAAAAAATCAACTAAAAAGTTTCTGTAAACAATTGTACCACTCAAATCAGTCAAATTCCTCCATTTCCAGTTTACACTATTTTTTACTAAACATTTGTAAACTATGTTCACCATATTACGAAACGATTACAATTAAGGATTATTATCCTAAACTTGAAAATTCGATAACAAATAAAATTCGTTTCACTTATCAATCCAAATATTTCTGTTGCAAAAAAGGTCCGTTGGATTTCTATTTACATGCATTTCTTGTTTAAAAAAAGAAACAAATGAATCTCCGATCATTCGTTTGAATATTAAACTCGCCGTCAACAATTTTTGCAATTAAACAAATTCCGACGCGTTCGATTCAAGCACCCCGGCGATAAATTCTCAAGGTAAACATGACGACAGAAGAAAATTCACGCTGATCGTCGACTCGACTATTTCATTGGACTGTAACTATCCCACCGCAAAATGTTCCAAAGTGAAGTTAAAACTGATCATCCCGGTAAATGTCTGCAGCTGCGCCTAATCACGAACAATATTTGTTTTGCGTAAAAGCGATTAAATGACAGACATAAACAAACCAGATTTAATAAGATAGTTCTTCACGTTTCAGCTGAAGCGAATTTGACATCAAAGTCGAACTATTTCTTATTTGGAGACAGTGATAAATTGCAACAAATAAAAGGCAATTTTTTTTATATTTTAATTTGTTTACTTATCATTTAAATTAGGTGTAAATGAATTAATGAGGAGTAATCAAAATCGTTGTAATGATGCTTTCAGAATTAGAAAAAGGTATAAGCAGAGCTTCCTCGAAATTAGAAGTACTCGGGAATGAGTTGAATTACACGAAAAAACGGTTCAGCGGCGCGGTTCCCAACATCTGGACACCCAGAGTTCCAGACTGCAACAAGCTTAGCTACGATGAACCAATAACTGCAATAGGGCAACCAAAAAAAGATGAGGAAGGTTTGCATCAATGTTCCTTGATAGGAGGATTTTTTTAATAAATAGTTTATGGATAATCCAGGAATGTTTATTTTTAAAGTTCTAGAAAACGCATTTAGCAAGATTTGACGTTTTACATTTTCATTTAAAGATGCTTCAGTAATTTACAAATTAAATTAAAATGACTTATTCCGCAGTTAAAAAAGTGTTATCGTCGTCGTCTGCGACGTTCCAAAAGATCCATCTGGACGAACTGTTCAAGGACGATAATATGGAAGGATTTTCAAAACATGCCAAGGGGGACTGCGATGAGGATGACCACAATTATGAAGTGAATGAACTGATAATTGGAATTGAAAATTACTTAGCGGATTAATTCAATGCAATGTGTTATTTCATTTTTTTCTGCAAGCAGGGTGGCGTGAAATTAATTATGCGATATGAATCAGTGAATTCAATCGAATGAATGTTTGATTGATGATTCTAGTTAGTTTGTTAGCTACTTAAGTTATTGCTTAATTAAATTATTTTTCATTAATTTTAGTAAAGTGGTTCGTTCAAATTAGTTTTAAATTTATTGTATAAAATAATAACTAATAAAAAATTGCAAACCACCTATATTTTCCTTAGACGAATGAAGTTCATTTTAATAGAACTGAATTCTCTAATTTGGACAAAGTTGATCAAATTATGTAAGCTTTAACTGTAAAGTAGATTTGTTTCATTGATTATACTAACTATAGAATGTTAACCATAATCAATGAATGACTCCAAGTTAATATTTCAATAGGAATATCAATTAAGAAAAACTACTTTGATTAAAATCTCGATTTTATTGTTTAAAATCTAATAAATTGATTAATTGAATTTTTTTCAAAGTAGTGAATGACTTTTCCAACCCTGCAATTAGCGTTAAATATATTCGTTCAGTACATTCTTGATCCTGAAAGAATATACTATTCATTCTCTACATTTGATTAGGTTCGATTAGCCCCTGCTCCAGCCACAAATATAATGGAGTTCCTGTCGCAACACTCAAAGATGGCTTCATTGGCTGGACGTGGTTTGCGAGCCAATGCCGAAGTTTCCACAATGGATTTCGACGAAGAAAGGAGACTGTCGCCAAAAGAGTCCAGACACAGTTCCGACCAATGCAAAGTGAAGAAAAAGAGGATTGCCAGGGCAGACAAGAAATTCAAACAAATAGGTGATTTGGAACCCTTGTAAAACGAAACCTATAGCAAACATGAATTTTCAATATATTTCCAGTACAATTCTATCATATTTCTAATATATTAGAAATGTATTAAACTACGTTGGAAATATATTGTCAATATATATACATACATTGCAAATATGTTTGATTTTACCATGGAAATGTCTTCATCGCTGTTTTTATGGTGTATTTTTTATATTTTTACGGCATATTTATGGTATACTTATTCATCAATCGCATTAATATATTTCATTCTTTTTCCAGGAAAAAAATCGACACCTATCAAACCATCCAGGAGCAACAAAAAAGTGTTCCCGCTGAAGAGTGTAAAGTCCAAAAGCTCTGTGATGACGAAAGACACGTCTTCTATAATTAGGCCCGATCACAATGCGAAAAAAACTAAAAGTATTTTTATACAGCGATATTGGTATCCGTCTGTTTGCCTTCTTGCAAAACGTATTCTAAAAACACCTTCTTTAAATTTAGTTGAATACATATATCCCAAATTGAAACTTCGGCCGCGCAATGAAAGTTCAGTGAAAACCCCCGTTGATAAAGAAAAATGTGTAGAAGTGGAGAAAACGAACGTGAAGAAGGTTGATACTGCGACTGTTGTTGAACCTAAAGATCTCGAATCAATTAAACAGGTTGAGGAACCGCCAGCGCCAATTGTAAAATGCTCTAAAAAAGAGGAACCTAATAATAAAAATCAGGCAACCGTTGAAAAAGTTGTAACCAAGACTGTACCGAGTCCGAAATTGGAGAAAACGAAAATGAACATTCAAAAAAAGTTCGCAGACGCAGAAAATTTAAGTAAACCTGTGCAAAAGGAGAAACGGAAGATTGGGTAAATTTTTTTGTAGAAACTTTTATGATATAAAAAAATTTGTAACAAGCAATATCGGAAAGGTACAAATTAATTTGAAACTTGTTTTGCATTGATCCCTGATAATTGCGATTTATGTACAATTTATGCAAATTTGCCCAAGAAAAAAAAATTTCCATAAAATTTACGTATAGTTTGCACAAATCTACGACCGCATTTGGTATCAGGTTTGCATAAAGTTTTGCATAAAATTTGTACAAATTTTGATTACAATTTCAATAATTGTTTATAACTGAGTATATATTTGCATAAAAATTTGTACAACATTTTCATAAAATGTGTATACATTTTACATCATCGTGGTTATCCGGGATGTATTTCAAATCAGATATAAAATGTATTTAAATTAGGAATGTAAAGGAAAATGAAAACAAGGAAAAAAACGTAGTTGGAAAGGAAAAGTCGCGAGTCAAAGAATGCATAGAATTGAAGTGTCCTCCAATCGTAGAAGAAGATAGCGACGATGATGAAAAGAACGATTTTTCGGGCAATGATGTGATGTCCACAAAAACGTACGAACATCCAACCAAAGCTTCGAAGTTGAAGCGGGCGGATTTATCGTATTATAGAAGATTCCATTTCAAGTATATTCCTTTCATAGCTGGCACCTCCATCTCGCCTAGTCATAATATTGGTTTAAATGTGCAACAGGTATATAAAAAGGATTAATTTGGTAAGAAAAAAATACAAATTAGGAGGCAAAATAAAAATGTGTGTGCTTTTGTTAATAGATGTTAGGGTTAATAAAAAATAAAGAAATAAAAATAAATGGTCCGACTCGGTTGCTGATTCGAAAAATCACTAGGGGTTCGGAACCAATATCATCTTTGACTGAAGTAAATCTGAATTATTCCGAGGATGATGATAAAAAAGGACCTTGTGGTGGAAATGGAATGGAAGCGACGGAAAAGGCAGTTTGGGATTATGAACCAGCTTTAAACAACAACGAGGTATATTTTGTTTGCATTTAAAGTATGATAACTTTGTTGTTAAGGGGAGGTGCAACCAATAAATCAGAAAAAATCTTGAAAAAACACTTTTGTTTTTCAAGATTTTTTCAGTTTTTGTTTGGTAAAAAAAACATTTCAAACAAGATTATTTAAACAATTTATGTTTTGCGTTTCCTCGCATTCTTTTCTCACCCACATTTTTTTATTTACTTAAAATTTGATACAGTTTATGTTCAATGTACGATAAAGAATTTCTTTAGACGGATTTTCGATTAATTTGTTTAAATAAAAGTTGCATCACTTTGTACTGTAACCAAAATGAGCTTATTTTGGCAATTTTATCTATCAACTAAGCATAACACGAAAATGAAGTACAGTATTAAACATGCGTTTTAATAAGAATTGGCTTATTATATTTTAGTTCATTTAAAGTAAGTATGAATTAAATTGGGTTAAAAAAATAGTGACAAAGTTACCTTTTTTAAGGGGACAGTTAAAAAAATTGGCTAAAAATTAATTTTTTTCAACAAAAAATTTACCGCATATTTTGGTAATTTGAAGGTTTTTTTGTTTATTTGTAAACAAAAACAGTTTGAAACAAAAATGTAAATTTTTGTTTCAAACTGTAAAATGATGTAATTTATTTGTTATAATTATATCATAAAGCAATGTTCATTAAATGTAGTCAATCTTATTGCTTTATACTTAAAACACCTTTATATTGCTTTATACTTAAAAACAAATATCTCTGAAACTAATTTTTTTTCAATTGTTCATCTTTAAAAAGAAGCGGGTTCCACACCGATTTAGATGAAATGTGCATATTTTATAGAGAATAAATTGGCTAGAGCATATTTTGATGAATTAAGTATTAAAATAAGTTATATAAAATATAAATAATTAAACAAAATTCCTTATTTTAAGCCAGTATTTAGACTTTTTTCAAAAACATGGGCCCTGAGAAAAATTTCTTGGGAAAAATTTGACAAAATGGATTTTGCCTTCGTTACTAGAGTTTTTGTAAACATTACAATAATTTCTATCAAAATTGCGCAATTATTTATCCAACATTTTTGGTAACAGTTACCAAACCTTTAGTAATAAAGGGAAAACTCATTTTGTCCCTTTTTCTAGTTACGGTTACATGAAATTCTAGAAACGGTTATAAAAATTTCTCTCAGTGCTGCTGTCAAATGTATACAGGATAATATTAAAATTCCGTCAAGCCAATTTGTTTACTATTAAATTGGGTACACTGCAGAGCATATTTCATCAAAATCGGTTGGAAAGTGTGGTACCAGCTACTTTTTGAAAGAACCATAAATTGCATTGGTTATTAACAAAAAAATATAATAACAATATTCGTAAACCATTTCAGATGTTCATTTTTAACTCGTTAAGTGTTGTCTATACACACAATTTCCTGCAAATCGAAAGAAAAATAACGTTTTAGCTATTTTTGTAAACGGACTCCTTAAGCCATTTGGATTTTAGCCGATATGGTTACATCTCTAAACGTCGATAGAAGCTGTTAAGGTGATTCTTCAAGTCTAGAGTCCCGGAGTTAGTGTCTTTTTGATTTACAATTTACAAGTTTATTTTTACATATTTTAATTATAATCCAACGATTCGTCGATAATGGGAGAATACATTCCATGA
>JABFPB010001064.1:0-28296 GCA_022817645.1 Ceratoteleas bidentatus | reverse complement strand
AAAGGAATCGTTTTAATACTATTTCATTTCCTTTATTTTTTTCTATTCAGTTTAAAATAAATCCTTTTAGCATAAAATTAATTTGAATCTAAATAAACGTATTTTCACAAAATTACAGTCTTTTCAACGTAATATGAAGAGTTTTAAGAGTGTAGACAGGAATAGAAATTAATTGATAACGAAACACTGAAATATTCAGTGGACAGACTCAGAATACATCATTTTATTTTCAATTCCATTCTATTCTGTTCTATTCCAATGATGTATCAATGCTTCCAACATCAAATGTGAAAATCTTCAAAAAGAATTCTTTCCTACGCTTTCCAGTTCTATTAGATTGATATTTAAACGAAGTATAACGTCAATTCATAAATTGAAATTCTCTTCTATTCATTTCCATAAAAAAAGTTTTGCTGCGCTAACTTTTTCCATCCATATATTTCATTAACCCCATTTCGATACCTGGGACGAATAAGGTGCCAATTCAAACTTTCACTGAATAAGGTGTTATTCAAAATTACACATTACCGACTCAATATAATTATAATTTTGAATTGGCACATTATTCAGTGCTAGTTTAAGTTGGCACCATATTCGTCCCAGGTATCGATTTGGATATCCAGCTTTACCCCCAAAATCTCGCCTTCCCAATCTCAGCCCAAATGTCTCAGTGATCCATCTTCACCCAACCATCCAAACCCTATCCCAAACGTCCTCATATCCATATCTATCACTCATCTTAATGAACCCGGCCGATGTCCCGATTTAAATCATAATTGACTTCGTTGAAAGTCGCTGCGAAAGTGTCGGGCGGCTCGATTTCGCGTCGTGATTACGTGCCGACCGATCGGGCGATAGGCGGCCCTGAAACCTGCGTCTGATAGTCGTGTGTCAATTATTAATTAAACGCGCTGATTCTGGGGTCAGTGTGTTGTTATCGGCATCGGATCGCATCCCTCTGACTATGCACGATCACGCGAACCCTTCGATGAAGCCGGATCGTCCCCTTTTTCATTTCATAATCAATGACTCGGCGTTACTCAAAGTTTTCAACTTCAAGTGACCCCAAGTAATAAAACTGTGCTAAAGAACCACCATATACTTGACCTTCAAGAAGAAACTAAAAAATTATTTTTTTATAATCAGTTTATACTCGTATCTCGTTGCAGTAACGGCGAAAAGACGGTTTTACGGGTTTACCCGTAAGATTCCGCTGGAGATAAGAACAAGGGTCTCGTTGCGGGGAATATGAAAGGGTGTAATCGTTTTATGGCCGCAGTCCGGGCGTCACACCAGTTAGCCAACTCTGACATGTTAATAGCGCCGGGCCGGCCATAATTATCGATGAATTGCGTCGGGATCACCTGTTGTGGATCCGCATTCGAGGCATTAGCGCACTTATATTTGCATACATCATCGAGGTCGCGTGCTAGCAGCTCATCTGCGGCAGCGCCACTATCCCGGCGTGAATAGATTCACGACACGTTTGGGGTTGTAAAGTCAACCGCGCCGCTGTCTCTATCTCGCCACTTAACGACCCCCCGGGACCCATAACGGCGTTATCGGGCAACGGCAATTTTAGGAGTGTGACATCCCGTCATTATGAGACGTTAAGTTGATGAGACTTAAGTTTGGGGTTTTAGACTTGGATGGGTCTGTGCAGCCTTGAGAACATTGGACAATATTTTCTTAATATTTACAGCGGTAGGGTTAGAGAGTTTCAGTTTCTGGATACTTTCTAGATTTAGGTTTGGAAGTAGAAGTATGGGTTTCATAATTTCAGAAGTATGGGTTTCGATAATTCGAATATTAATCATTGCTTGGGAACTTTTTGTTACAGTTTAAACCTCCATTTAGTGAATTCTCACCGGTATCCGGCAGAACAGCACACTTGTGATAGCTGTCCCAGAGGATACGCCTGTAGCTCACTACTGGTAACCCACAGAGCCCAGATACACGGTTACGTGAGGAAGTACACTTGTGAGAACTGCCCGAAGGTGAGAAGAAGTGATTAATAAGAACGACGAGTGGGACTGCTGGTTGGGGGAAAGTAGGATGAATGGAATTGTGGTGTAAGACAAAGAGAATGTGGAAAGAGGATGAAACTGTAGATTCAGAAGTCTTCAAAGTCAGAACAATTATCTGCAAAATGTCAGACTCAATAATTCTTAGCTCCATCATTCTCTGACTCACTTGAGTCATTCTTCCATACATACACAATAAATCATTGATTAGAAGGTTGTTTTTCAAGATAAACATAAGCCCTACCAGAATTCTTATCTCGAATAATCAAAACTACTTCACCACAACTCCACCCCTAGACTTGCCCAACCGCGTTCCAGCCAAAACAACCAACCATCAAGACTGCGTAAAAATGTTTAGCATGGGAAGATTAGACGGGTCCTCGCGCCCAATCTCACCTCTCAGCATGGAGAGTCGAAAACCTTTCAACTCCCGACCTTCACCTCTCTGGTCTTCCCAGTTCAGTGTTTCTACGCAAATGGACCGCGACCTACCCCCGAGACCCATAGACCAACTGTTTGCAGGTGTTCACGGACCCATCCAACCTCACCCGGCACATCCGCACCAACCACGTCGGCGCCCGGGCCCACGCCTGCCCCGAGTGCGGCAAGACCTTCGGTACGAGTTCCGGGCTGAAGCAGCACAGGCACATCCACAAAAGCTACAAGCCCTTCAAATGCCCTGTCTGCGCCAAGGCCTACACCCAGTTCTCTAACCTCTGCCGACACAGGCGCATGCACGCCGTCTGCCGCGACACGCTCAAGTGCGGCAAATGCGAGCAGGTCTGCAACAACGGGTCCGAACTGGCCAAGCACAAGCGCTTCTGCGACTCGGCGCCCACGTCTCCTCAGGGCTCCATGCGGCAGCTACCCGCCTGCGCCCCCAGCCCCTACATGGTCTACTCGGGCGCACCCATCCCCCTTCCCAGCGGCCTCACCTTCTACCCGCCCGGACTCATCGCCCCCTACCCCGCCAACATGTTCCCCAACGCCTCCAGCTACTTCAACTCGCAACTCCTCTTCTCCCCGAAGATGGAGCCGGTGGACAAAATGCAGGACTCGAAGGACTGGAAGAGCCGCTTCACGCCGCCTAAGATGCCGAAAGTGTCGCCATCCGCCGGAGAGGAGGCCACCTCCACTCTGAGACCCTCGCCCGCAAGACCACCGGCCCAAGCCGTCCCGGAGAGCAACGAGGAAGGCTACAAGAACGTCAAGAAAGAACTGTCTGGGGAGAGTGTGGCCGAGCAGATTGCCGTGAAGGTGGAGGAAAACCAGAAGGAGATGGCCGAGGTGAAGAAGGAGGCCGAGGAGCAGCCGCTGGACCTCCGGGTGCGAAAGAAGCAGCCCGACACCAGCGCCTCCTCGACGCAGAAGCCACCTAGCGAGTCCGTCAAGCGTCCCTCCCCGCCGCCTGCTCCCGCCGACGAATCTCCACTCAAACGACCGAAGGTGTCGGACCATCAGGAGGCCCCCGCAGTGGCGCCACCCGCACCGCTCCCCGAGACCAAAGAGGTCGCCCCCCGAGCGCCGCCACCCCCCGAACAGCGTGGATCCAGCAACACCGTGCCGCCACACATGGCCTACCCCCGGCCCATCAACCCCATGATCATCGAGGCCATGTACCGCTCCGCCCCGGGGAACAACTTCCCCGGGTTCCCCGGCTGCAACTCGATGGTGCCCGGCGCGCCCTCCCCCGACTCCCGCCTGATGCCCCCCCTACCCTCCTTCGGCCCCTCCCGCGCCCTCCCTTATTTAGGCTCCTTCATGAACGGCTTCGCCGGCGCTAGGCCAGGTGGCGCTGGCTTCGATCTGCTGGGTCGACCGCCCCTGGGAGCCTTCCACGGGGTCAAACCACCCTTCCCCGACCCAGTGCTGCCCCACCACCACGGCAAGATCAAGGACCGCTACTCCTGCAAGTTCTGCGGCAAGGTGTTCCCCCGTTCGGCCAACCTCACGCGCCACCTCCGCACCCACACCGGCGAACAGCCCTACAAGTGCAAGTACTGCGAAAGGTCCTTCAGCATCTCCAGTAACCTACAGCGCCACGTGCGCAACATCCACGACAAGCAGCGGCCATTCCGGTGCACACTCTGCGACCGATGCTTCGGTCAGCAGACCAATCTGGATAGACACCTGAAGAAGCACGATGCCGATGATGGCAGTGGTGTGCTGGCGGTGGCTGACTCCCCGGGGAGTAGCAACGAGAATGAGAGGGAGGAGACCTACTTCGACGAGATCAGGTCGTTTATGGGGAAGGTCGGGTACGGTCCAGAGCCGGGGTACGGGATGCCCCACCACCCGGCCTACCTGCCATCCAGGCTGCACGAGTTGCACGAGGCTAAAGGGGACTATGACGAGGCGAACGACAGCGAAGAGGGCGCCTCGCCCATCGAGGAGGCGGAGGCCATGTCGGACCACAAGGGGTCGCCACCGCCGCCGTACGAGCTCAAGCTCAGAGACAAGAAGCTGCTGAACAACAACACAGCCGAGCCGGTGATTGAGGTGTCGACATAGCCCTGTTAGGCATGGAGGATGTAAACTTGTACATTTGTTTGGGGGTGGTTTGGTGTGGTAGAGTTGGAGAATTTTATTTAAAAGCCTAGCGGCTGAGAATCAATTTAATCTAGCAAATTCAGCGTCTCCAATTCGAACTGGACATAAGGACAAATTGAGAAAACGATGTAAAAGTTGTATCGAATTGGAATAAATTGCGACCAATGAGAAATGAGTATCGAATGGGGTCATTATTGTCAATCAATTAGTAAATTTGTAAATTGTCAATGAATATGTAAAAAATTACACTGAAAAACATTTGCGATATCGAAAGTCTGCTGCGACTGTTAGTGTCTTTGTTAATATAAAAAATATGAAGAATAATTGGAATAAATTAAAATGTATTCCAATTAAATACAATTTATAGATCGTTTTTTAAAATTGGGCTTGTATCCCGTGAATTGGATTTTGCTGGATTTAACTGATTCCCATCTGCTGGGAGACGAGCAAAATGGAGTAGAGGAAAACTACAGAGTTTATGTAGATTGGTTTTTAGTTAGATTGTTTTAATTGGAACTGTTGAGAGTTTTCGGTTGTTTAGGGACTGCAGACCAAACCACCCTACGCTCAATTCCTTTCGAGATTCGACGTTGTCAGGACCGCGGAGCATCCTGTAGGACACCCACGTTGCGTTTCAACCAGTCCTTGTCGGCGAGGAATGTTGTTACATATTCTAGGGATTGTTCTTAGGGTATCGTTCTGGGAACCCTGTTGTTATGGTATCAGTAGTATAATTTCTGAGTGGATAATATGAATTGCGAATAATATTCCTCGTCGATAGGGGGTGTGCCCTAGACATAGATATTTTTTATAGAGCGTCAGCTGGACACCTCTCGGAAAGAATATTTATATTGTACATTGCGTAGCCATGTTTGGATAGTCAACTTTTAAATTATTTTGTTAACCGTTCTTCGCATTGAATTCGTCCCCCGTGGACCATCGACGACAACCCGCGACACTTATCGATGCTGACGTCGATATTTTTATACCTTTGCCTAACGTCACTTTTTTACCCCACCTCGGGCGTTTTGATAACGAACAAATTACAGAGCAGCCGTTGTTACAACTGCACCCTGGACCCTTAACTTTTCGGCCAGTTCCTATCACCGCAACGTCTTGTCCCTTTTTTACCGAGCACCAAGGCCTACTTATCATCACCTTGATTATCGTCGTTCTCACACGACTATTGCGAGTTATTACCACAGAGACCCAGGGAAAGCGATTTCGGACTACTGCACCGCCATCTGTAATTGCTATGGGAAAGTTATTCTGAAAGCCACTTTGCCGGGGTCTCATTTTATCACTTTTATCGTCGTTATAAGTATACCCCTTGGTATACTTAGAGGTGTTAAAACTTCTTATGAATTTTAATCATTAAAAAATTGGAAACATTTTTGTGAAAAGGAAATGTCCAAGAGAATCCAAAGAAATTCGTACATTGGAATTGTCGTTGGAAATACATTGTTGGAATTCATTGGAAATTTCCAACCGGGATTATTATTTAATTAACTGAAGGAAATGTTCATAGAAAACCTTAGCAATCGGTAGAAAAAGATTCACGAATCCCTTTTCCATTCCTTTTATGGTTTCTTTTCATCAAATATAACTAAGAAAAAGATTTCCTGCCATTCATATTACTTTTCGTTCAACGGTAAAGTATTCGATTTGTACCTGTAAGATCAAGGGTTCAAATCCTAATGGTGGTTTACAAAAAAAATGTTTTCTATGGAAATTTCCTACAGTAAACTGAATTCCATCGATATATTCTTAAAATTTTCTTTAAATTCTCTCTGAAATTTCCGTTTCATATTTTTTAATGACTGCAATTCCTAAGAACCTTTAACACAGGTATTGTTATCGATACCGCCGGAATCCTGCGCGGCTCCGATTGCGAAATTGTGATTTGCGGAGATTTCATCGCCGACGAATGATCGGTCCAAATTCACGTTAGTCGAGATAAGCCAAAGTAAGGTCGATCGCGGACGGAGGATTGATTGTAATTAAAGTTATACGAAGTGTACAAAAATGCAAAAAAATTGTCGACTAGACGGTATGCAAGTTGTAAAAAGTCCCTCGTGATTTCGAATATATTAATATATCTATAAATATATAAATACGAAAATGTATATGTACATATAGTCACGTCGTCGGAACCTTTGATGGAATGTAATCGGTTGTTCACTGTTTCACCATAGCGAGTTACAAGAGACCCAACACGTGTGCCCCAACGAGTCCGCAAAAGCGACCTCTGCCGCCCGAACCGCGAGAGAGCACGTTTCCACACGCATTACTCTACGTACCACGAAACGGGGCTTGCCGTTTTTTTCACATTGTAGGATTTAACGAGTACGCGTTCTATATATCTCTGTCCCTTGTACCAACCCCCTCCCCCTCCCACTCAGCGAACCAATTTCCCCTCCACACCTCTGCCCACCTTTCTATCATAGAGATTAAAGTACCTTTTGCGGTTCGTTTTAAACATATTTCCAGCGTTCGATTACTCAAGACCAATTTAATATCCTACAGAACGACTCTGTCTACCTATAAATAATGTATAAAAGTATGTGGACTTTATTTCTATTAACGATTTTATTATTATTACGATTATTATTATTATTAAAAAATTCGACTTTAACGCAGCGTGCTGATCATTTTCATTCCCCACAAATCCTGAATCAACGTATATAATATATATAGATATAAAATCTTCTTATATATAAAATGTACATATAGGTAAGAGATGATCCATATATAAAAACTGTAATCTTTTTATCTGATCGATATGTCGGTAATAAAGTTTCTCTGTTTAGACATTATTCATTTACAAGCCTATAAATTTCATAGACAAATTTATTATATACAATAGAAATGTATATATACAGTAAACTGCATGACAATGTTGTCAGGGTTGAGTATGACGATATGGGCTAACTGCGACATGCTTTTCATCATAATATGATTAAATTCAGCTTTTTTTAATTATCGAATGCAAATGATAAAATGAAGAGATATTAAAGAGATATTAATAAAGGTACTGAAGAGATATTAATTTATAAATAAATGTCTTATAAAGAGACTATTATGAATACGTAATAAAAATGACTGTAGGTCTCGTTTATCACATTTCGTCGCAACAACCCTAACAGATCAACATACGACTCAACTTGTTCACAATTTAATTAACCAGTATTTGTTACTTTATCAGTCATATTTCTTGCCTCCAAGACTTTCCATGTTTTCTTGCTCCACTCCTCGTAGAATTTCATGAATTCTTCATATCCCAGCCAATAGTGTGCAGGCATCAACCTCTGAAAGCATACTCAGTTACATTTGTGAAACATGTTTGAACATATTCAAGTAAAAGTTATCCAAATGATGGTACCTCGTCTTTTTTCATGTTTTTGACCAGTTTAGTAAATTCCTCCAGATCTCTATAGGTCTTTAATTTCGGAACTAAGTTATTTTTTTCCAAGTAATGCAACAGTGACTGAATCATAACAAATTTGAAGCTCATCGGAGCGCTTCTTATAACCATACATTGGTTTTTGATAAGCGTAGCTATAGTGAATGCATCTGGTTTACAGTTGGTGAGCTTCATATCAGAGAACAGACCCTCGATTTCTTCGTTAGTTAGGCAACCCATCGCTATCAAATTCCAGGTTTCGACGTTCGGCGTAATGTCCCGTTTTTTCATTGTTTCTAGCACCTCCTGAAGAAAAATTTTGATTTGTGTAAAATACAAGTTTTTCAGTTACATTTGCCAGTTTACTTTTTAACAAACTTCAACATAGAGTTGGAAAAAATTCAGATTAAAAAAACTGTAATCGATTTATTTGATTTAAATCAGATCTTTTTTATTCAAATCAAAATATCGTAAAATTTTAACGAAAAATGTTGATGACTTGAATGATTCCACCTCTGCTCCAACATACCTTAGCACTTTTGTACTGAAACCTTAAGACCCTCCGTTTCATCAATTGA
The DNA here is from genome assembly GCA_022817645.1 of Ceratoteleas bidentatus. Lineage (NCBI taxonomy): Eukaryota > Metazoa > Arthropoda > Insecta > Hymenoptera > Scelionidae > Ceratoteleas > Ceratoteleas bidentatus. Next base: position 19,741 of record JABFPB010001064.1, on the reverse strand, counting down.
TTATAAAACGCTCTGCACAAGCTAACGCCTTTCTCTTTTGCCAGCTCTACAATCGCATCCTCGATGATTTCCGAACTCGGACACACCAAAATCAAGTTCAGAAAGTCCGCCGAATTCATCTCTACCAGATTCAGCTCCATCATATCCAAAATATTGGACAATCCCCCGAAAAGGATCAGCTTGTCCTGCCTGAAAATATCGTTCACAAACAGCTCGGACCGTCCTTGCGCGATATCCTCAAATTCATCATTCGAACAGAAGTCACTCCCCTCGTTCAGTTTGAACTGCATCAGAGTCTGCCTGGACACCACCGGTGGGGCAGCCAGCAGATTCGAAGTCCCAGTATTGACTAGCTTAATCTGAAACCTGTCCCGACCCAGGGTCAAAGTGTCGTTGACCTTCAGGTCGCCGAAGTCGCCTCGTTTCATGTAATTCAGCAGCTTCTGGCAGACCTTCTGGTTCGGCTTGATATCGTACGACTTCATAATTTGCCAAATCAGCAGGAACTCCTTCAAAATTCCCACATTAACGTATTTGATCGCCTCGAATAGGTCAAGAAAAATTGATAGGTTCAGAGGAGCCTTGTCCCGGATTTCGTTGAATATTTTCCAAGCTTCGTTTGGCATTCCGTATCTGCCATAGACTTTAAGGAGGTCCTGCTGGACTTCCGTAATCTGGCAAGACTTTTCGTCGTTGTACAATTGGGTCAGGCCTTGGACCCACTCCTTGTTTTCCTTTTTGTTGTGAAAAATGGACAAGGCCACGTTGCGAATAAGCCTCTGGTCGATGTGCAGATTGAGTTGCTTCATAGTGTAGCAAATGGCCAGGCTCTCGTAAGGACAGTACTTTAATGCACGTACATTGGCCAGCTTGGAGTACATCCTGGTTAATTTTTTCTGGAAGTCCTGCTGGACGATGACTAGGCTGGCGTAGGCTTCGTCTAACTTGCCGCTGTGCATCTGGGAGTAAAATAACCCGATAAGGTCATTGTTCAATGTCACCTGGTGGAATCTTTTGTTGGTCTTGTAGTGTTCCGGGGGGGAGAGGTCATATGCTTCAAGTTCAGATTGGTGGTCCAGCTGGAAGAATATGGAAACTGTTCATTTGATCAATGTAACTGTAATATAGATTAAAGTATTTAAAAAAAAAAGACTAAGGCAAACTTGTTTAAAATGTCTCAAGTTTCGTATTCTTTATTCTTGATTTAATTAAGAATTATATATTGAGATTGAATGAAGATACGTTTAAAGTTACGTTTTTTGAGAAAAGTAGAATAATTTTGGTTTTGGCTTGATATTTAAAGTTTTATTTGCGAAATTGGTGTTGTCGCAATTATCACTTAATCTGTAACTCTACAAACAATCATTCATTGAAATTAATAGAAAAGATTCAAATTCATGTCCATTTTTTATTTACACATTCGCAAAGTATTATGCATTATTTAAAAAAAATTCGTAACTGCCATAAGTAAGCTGCAGATAATAAGCAAGTTGAAGAAATGTATGTATCATTTTCTCAAGGATTTTGCATTTCCACGTTTTTTGCAGGTTGAATAATTGTTTGTATATTTGTGTATATTTTTGTCACAATTTTTGCATAAAAATCAAATATTATCATATGTCATTTGAAATCACTTTTCCAACTAAAAAACATTTCAACAAAATCTGAACTTATTATTAAAGTAAAAAAGTTGCAATTTATCCACAACGTAGTCAAATGTTTTTTTGATCATTGAAAATTTAAAAGATTAATCATAAACTAAATACAATAAAACTTGATAAACAATAGTTGCTAAATTACCTGAATTAACAATTATGTTACTTATCAAAAATAATTATTTCATGAATCATGAATATACACTTTAATAAACAATAAACTGAGTAAACATAGATACTTACAGGTTTTGAATCAAGACCCTTTGTCGTATCTTCTGGCTCCTCATTCTCAGAGGTACAAGTCAAAAATCGTAAGCTTTTAGAAGGGAAATATTTTTTGTTCCCCGCAGCTAAACCTACGACACCTTGCAGTCGCAAATTAACCGCAAATAATTTACAAAACATCTTCACCTGAGTACAGCTGTATCATACCTAATTATTTTTCAGTTCTCAACAATCACATTGCGAAGCATCAGTGCGAATCGGTGAAACAGTATCACCTCAACATTGTGCAGTTAAAATATCCATAAAATCCTACAAATAATAGAAATAAATGAATTCTGTGTCGGCATTTTATGGTTATTGTGTTCATCATAGACTCACGGGATTGACACAAAACACTTAATCCGGACGAAGAAGTGATTTTGGAAGCTATTGAACTATTAATAACCACATTTAATATCACATAAAAAATGACATTGTTTAATTTATTGGTAATCCGTACAGTTTCAAACGTGTGAAGAAGTACTAGGTTAGGAGGATCCCTCGAAACTGCTCGAAACTGTATATTACCGTCGGGGCCGGTAAAGTAGGTTGCTCCTTTTAATTCAAAAGAGTATTGCAGTTTTCTTCATTCCCAGAAAGTGAAAACATTTTGAGAAACACAAAACGGAATTGAGGTGATGTCGAAACTCTGCTGTACCTTTATTTTTATAAAAACAATAATAACACATTTGTTTAAATCGATCATAGCGAGATTCTGTACTTATGGGAGAACGTATTGAAAATTTGAAAGATTATATTTAACAAAGAATTACAGCGTATTTTGGAAACTACGATTTTTGCCACATGGAAAATTAGTTTAAAAAGTAATATAGTTTTTAAAAATTGGAGAAAAAGAATTAAAAACATGTTTTTTAATTGAAAATTTTTTAATTGAAAATTATTATTTTTGTTAAATTAAAACTTCGAAAAATTTTGAATATTTTAAAATCGTATAGTTTTTTAAAATTGGAGAAAAAGGAGAATTTTAAAAACTTTGCCTTCGATTCGGATTGTAAATTTTGCTCCAGAAACAGCATTTCCCGTTCCATTGCTGTAGGTGCGAAATATACTATTCTTTAAATGCTTGGGCTTCATTTTTCAACGCTCAGATGGGTACATGTTCACTCGGGATAAGAGTGTATTGTCATCTCATTGTATTATTTTTTTTGTACTTGGCCAGAGACAGTACCTTGCCTCTTGATATTATTATCTTAACTGGGTCTGGCAAAAAAATAACAACAAGAACGCTTGCAAACACTTATATTTATATTAATGAATTTTGACAAAGCACGCAACTTGTACTTCCTTTAGTAACATATAATCCATACATTTACGTATATCTGTGCATAAATAAGAACTTGATTATCAATGAATTTATCGTACTTTATATATCCGTATCGTTTGTTATCTTCCACAACCGAACAACCGTCGGAATGTCCTGAAAAAACGGTACACATATGCTTGTGAAAACTAGAAACCAAAAATCGAATTACGAGTTATAATGATAATTAATTGAATTTCGGTCGGTCCTCTGTGCTGAAATACGTTTGACTTTTCCGCACATTTCGTACTACGTGAGGGTATGCAAAATGTCGCTTATGTACGTCGACGGGCTCGGTATATCTTCCAGCAAAGCTGAAAAAAAATTCTCATCAGTCTCTTCGAATCCACACTCCTTTTTTCTGACCTCTAATTTTCAGTTTCTCGATTTTTCAAACCTACCTACGACATCACAAAATTCTTCAAACGATGTACAAGGCAACAATTCGTCTCTGTAAGTTGCGAGTACGCGTTCCGATGCTTTGAGCAGCGCTTCGTCATTGTGTCTAATGTATTCGGCTAAGACCGACGGCCACTGGTCATCGGACAAAACATTGACTTTCTAAAAATGAAACCCAATTAGTAACCATTGGCGATTAAATCCCATACGAGATTGGATGAAAAATATTCCCCGTACGTACTCCGCAAAAGAAGTTGGCGTAGATGCAGTCTACAAGGCCAAAGAATACCAGCGCGCTTTTGTAAACAGAGTAGTCTTTGACGGCGGCGTCGATGACGGTTTTGGTTGCTACGGACGGCGACACGTGGCGCTGGTGTGCCAACACTATGAGTCGGCGCAGGTGGTTCAACCTGTACCTCATCCAGTTGGTTGGTGTGTGCAGAAGCAATGACATGGTGCATTGGTAAAGGGGTCCTTCCGCCTCGTAACAACTCTCGAGCCAGGCACTATTGGGTGTGGATTCTAGGTAATTTACAAGTGTTATGGTCTCGCGGGTCGCGGATCTAGTTCTGGAAAGAGAAAATGATGGCTTTTGTAATTTTGGTGCAATTTTAAATTATCAGTTAAAAATTGTGTAATCTTATTTTTAACAGCAAAAAAATAATCGATTAAAGTAAAGGGATTTGAACTTTAGAAAGGAAGAGTTTTTACTTTCTTCTTTCATATCAATCAATTACCCCTACAATTTCAATTACTTAATATTAAAAAATTGATTACTTTTGCAAGCAACAAAAAAATCCCATTTAAATAAAAAAATCTGATAAAAAAAGTATCATGATTTTTCCAGCCTTATCTCCAGTATATTGCCATATAACTGCCAATATATCCAGATTACTGTCCAAACATATAATATCTCTAGCTAAGATCAATTATTTCTTCCACTCACGTATTAATAACGTAAAGTGCCATGTGAATTAAATAAGGGATCATGTGCATGTTGGACTGGGGGCCGCCTCCGCCGGTGTCATCGTGAAAGCTCTTTTCTTGGGAGAAGCGTAGTAGCAAAAGTTTCAGGTCGTGGACCGTGGAAGAGTAAGAAATGTCGCGATGGCCGGTGCATTCCTGCAGGTAGGTGTTGTGCCGCGCGAGGCAGCTGGCGAACGCGGACTCGGGCACCTGGGGACCCCACAGCGGCAGCAGGCCGTTGCACTTGGTGTTCGCGTTCTGCAGGGCGGCCGACTCCCACTCGTCGCGTACGCGCGCCAGACGCACCGCCGACATGTGGCAATCCACGTGGACGACGTTGAAGTGGGTGACGGTCGTGTAGCCAACGGTTTTGCGCTGCTTCGTTTCGAACTCCTCGACGTTGCACCGTTTGGTGAACGTGTAAATACCCAAAACCTGTTTGGAAGACATTTTATAAGTTGTATAAATAAATGTATTGTTAAACTATTATAAAAACTTATTCGCATAATTTTTTCATATTGCATTTTTTTCACATTAGGAATCAATTCTCCAACTAAGATGCACCATTTCAAAGAAAACTGGACTTCTTTTTGCTAAAAATTGTTTACCGTTTGTGAAAAAGATGTATTTTTGCGCACTTCTGCATATTTTTTGCATTTTTTCTGTATAATTTTGCATAAGTTTACATTTATTCAGCAGTTAGAAAACAAATATTTACCATGATAGGTTTGAATTTGTACCCTTCCCGACAAATAACGCAAACGAGACCGGATTCGTCGCCAAGATCCTCAATCTGATCCAAAATGGTACCGCCACTGGCGGTGACTTGGCCCTTATCGTTCGTTCTCATGCCAAGAGCCCCCAGCTGTCTCTCACGCATCGCCATAGCCAATCGTTTCTTCTCACTACGTGTATTTTGTCTCGCCTCCTCTATCAATTTGGCCACTTTCTTGTTCGTGCAAAGAGCTTCCAGCAAGTTTTCAGCGAGAGATCCAACGTGTTCGTTTGATGAAACTTGCTCGAGAGTGTGGATGATGTTGATTGTGGTTTGAGAAACAGCGAGCTGAAACAAAGAATATCAATAAACGATCCAATTAAAAATTAAAAAAACTACCGAATCTGATTAAAAAAACCAGCTTTCCACCTGAGTCGGTTCGTGATCTCTCGCAAGACCAGTGAGAAACCGGAGAATGTACTTCAGCGCTGGTTTTGATATAAAAGCTTTAAGTTCGTCACTATCCGTCGCCAGCAGCGTTGGTTTCACCGAAGGAGCCAAAATCTGCAGAGAGGTCTTTAATTTAATATAATTTGATTAGCCACAGTTTTGCGTGAATGCCAAAAAGGTTCGTTCATTAAAAAACCTCACTGACCGTAATGTACTCGAAGGCATTCTTCACGATTCCCATACTGATAATGTGATCTTTCAAAGTGTTTCCTATCGCGTTCCGCTCGATCCCTTGCGTGAGTATACAAAACAGTTCGAGTTTCTGTTCGTCCTCGTGCGTGCGCTCGAAATCGAACATGTAGAAATTCAGCACCGATGAGAAATAGTCGCACAGCAGCGCCATCTTCTCCTGATTGCCGTAGGTCAGTGCGGCAAGGACTCGCGCCAGGTGTTGCAGGACGTTATTGCTCTGTCTCACTGCGGCAGATTGCGTGCAGGAGAGGAGAGCTTTCACGTGTTCTGGACCACCCAGAGTTCGCGAGAATTCCTCGAACGATTCCAGGGATTGGGACGCAGCGTTTGATAGTATTGTTTCCATTATCTAAAATAGTGAATTACGTCGTTGATAATATTTTTGTATCACATGTGCGGAAAGTTGTTCATTTCTTCCCTGGGGAAGTAATAAGTCACTTTCGCCCTTAGTACCAATGTTTTTTTTTATGAAATCTTACGTCTAATAATTGTTCCGTGACGGTGGCTTGAGAACTGTCTGGCTCAGTGGCAAGGCATCTTTGAAGGACATCGAGCAAAACCGCCACGGCTTTTAGCTCTGGTTTGCTGAGGACTTCTTGATTTTTCTTCACCTTGACCGAGAGGCGGAACAGTTTGAGCAGGACTTGAAGCAACGGTCTGGCCCGACTGATGTCCTGAATGGCCGCGAGTCTGTCGAGCATGACTTTAAGGCCGCCACAATCCGCGAGCACGTTCGCCATCTTGTACACTTCTTCGTTGTTGACCTTCTGCTCGCTGTTAGCGTTCAGAGATTCAACGAACTCCTCTGTAGCATCGCCAAGAAGTCCGCGCATTCGGTAAATCACACGCATGGAATCGCAGTCGCCACCTTCGAGAAGCCATACCTTTTTGTAGACCTGAAAAGCAATGTTTAGAATGTTTATTATTGTTATTTATTGAGGGGGTGTTTAGATTAATATACAAAGGTAGCTATGTTATAATACTTTACATTTTACATTATTATACATTTTTGTGAGAAAGTGAAATAAGAAAGAAGGATTCATTATTTACCTCTTTAACGGGTAGATCAAGACTGATAATTTTGTTGTTGACTAGCAGTTCCATACCGTTATCATCTTCCAACAGAGCTACGAGTTCACAGTCTTGACAGATCTTATTTTTAACGTCTCGCATAAGGGGGCCTAAACCCGGATCCAGGCTGCTGTAAGGATTGCCCAACATGCGACCCTGAAAACAAATGTTCACAGTAAAATATCCATTCCGAACATACAATTTCCATCAACATTTAAACTACGTAACACTGACTTGCAAAAAGTCTTCCTGCTGCGGATCCTTCTCTAACGTGAGGAAGAATTCCCCAACGTCGTTGCCTTCCGGATAAATAATCGAACAAAGTCTCTCGAATATAAAAACGGGAGTTCGCACATCCTGTGGACTATACTTTTGTACGGTTTCCACGCAAATTGCCATAAAGGCTTTCGTTTCCTCCTCAGTACCTGCAAATAAATAGGCCCATTAATTAATCACCTTCTCATCTTACAAAGTACCAAATAAAAACACAATTAACAATTATCGTGAATAATTGTGAATAATTCACAATTGTTCATACAAATAATTGTGAATAATTGTTAGTAATTCACAATTATTCACAAAAATATCTCTGAATCATTCCATCTTCACAATTACCGCTCGTCATTTCCTCCAAAAGTCCCAGCAGCTTTTCCTGGGTATCATCGATGAGTCTCGTTCGCTGAACCACCAGTCTCCGGAGCAGCAAGTAACCATTCAAAACCGCTCCCACCAACCGACTCTTGTAATGCCTCTTGATGTTTTCCTGTTCCAGGAACGTCGACAGCAATTCCGTGAGCATCTTCAGAGAGTATCCCTGCGCCAGGTCACTGGTCAGCGTCGTTTCCTCCAGTCGATGCAGCTCCTCGATTTCCCTGGTCAGCAGGTCGGCCAGCAAGGTCATGACCCCTCGGACAGCCAGGAACTGCTTCCAGGGCGACGGCTCGATCAGACTCTGATAGAGCGCGAGGAATTCGGCGCTGCTTTCGCCGGCGGTTCGCAGTTCCTGCAGGTATCCCGTGAGCAGCACGAGTACCACCTTTTTCCTCTCGGTGCCCTGACACAGACTCTCCACCATACTGCACACGACCTGCCGCGCGAGCCGGGAACTCGGGTTGAACAGCACTTCCTTCAGCCAAGCGCCGTCAACGAGTTTCAGGGGCTGGATTCCGCGGAGACTCGTGCAGCGGTTGTGCCACTTGTGGCAATATTTCTCCATCAGATAGAGGGCGCGTGCTTCGGCCTGGGAAATTAAAGAAAATGAGAATTATTTTTTATTTTACTTATTTTATGTCGTCATAAGAGTTTTTAGAATTGAAGTCGCGATCTAAAAATTTAAGGAGTAGTTAGTTTTTTTCGTTCTTATACTTCGACAATTATTGAGATATATTTGTGGATATAGCTTTGTTTTCGCAGCTTTTATGAATGGTTTTCGCACCTTCTTCATAGGTTTGTTCTGCGGCACCTCGACCTTCTTCGCAGGCATTCTCGAGAGCCATTCGGCGTGGGAGTGTTTCGGATCGCCACTCAGCCACTTGCCGACGTCGATGCTGACGCCCTCTGGCAGCTGAATCGTCGCGAGCGACTCGATGGTCTTGTCCTTGTTCCTCTTGGAGATCGGTTGGTCCGGTTTGATCAAGCTCTGCAGGATTTTGAGGCACGGCAGGATCACACTCTCCATCACAGCCGGACTCTTCGAGTCCTTGCAGGCCATCAGGAAGAGCTGCATGACGCAGCGCAGCTTCTGCTCCCAGCAGGAGTCGTCTTTTTGGAGCAGCGCCGCCAGGAGTGCCATCTCGTGGCGGACCGCCATCGACAGGTCGGAAGTGGCCACGCGACCCTTCAGCGTCATCGTCACGCGATTCGTCAGCAACAGACAGAGCTCCTTAGTCGCCTGGGGGTTATCCCGGGTAATGAGACAGAGAAGCTGGCGAACTTCCTCCTGAACCTGAAAGTGAATGAAGGATGCTTAGATGAGGCAGGAAATCTCTATTGGGATGGCTAAAACTTTCATTATTTTAACCATCGTAGGCGTCATTGAAAAGCATCCATGAGAAAACAATATTCTGTATTCTTCTGAATCTTTCATACAGGATTTTTTCAAGGAAAATATCAACTTTCTTAACAAATTCTTAATAATCTTACTCAGTTTATAAATTACTCTCTTTTGGATGAAAATATAAACTATTCATCCAAACTTTAAGTTTTCATAAAAATGATTTATTTAATAACAAAGTCTTATTAAATCTGAAATAACTAAGTAATTTTATCCTATCTAAAAACAGTTTTCTTAACAGGCATTCGCCCAATTTACAAATTGTGTACAATAGAACTCAAGTCTTGTAACTATTTAAGTTCAAAGAGGAATTGGTCTGTAATCAGCCTTACAAATTCGTTCGTTGAAGTTGTGAAATCAATATTCAACTGATTTGCGGATCGACACATTTTCCATAATGGAGCATTATACAATAAGTTTATTTTCGCATGTCACAAAAAGAACTGTCTGCTTTCTGTTGCAGTTCGTTGGGCTAGGGATGGAATGTGCCAGTTTATGTGATGAAGCAGTTCTTCACATTCCTTTTGTCCATATATAAGTTTGAATAAATAGAATAAATTATTATAATTTCTATAAGACTCAAGTGAACTTAGATTTATTAAACGAGCAATATGGTGATAGTTGTGAGTTAGTCTAGGGTTTGAACAGATTCTAATTTATCTATGTATATTGCATAAGATGGCTTCCAAACTTGAGAAGCATAAAGTAAAATCGGTTTTATTAATGAAGAGTATAAAGTACATAAGGCTTTGATGTCTTTAAATTCGGCAGTCATTCTTCTGATGAATCCTAGAGTTTTGAGAGCTTTGTTTGTAATATTATTTATATGTACATCAAACTTTAATATTGGATCGAAATAAACTCCTAGGTCTTTGATAATATCATTCAGTTTAATTTCTTCAATTCCTTTCTATTCATTTCTATTCAGTATTTTTTGCTGGGCCAATGCTACAATCCTATCGTTTTCTTCCCGATGCTTTCCGAAGGCGCCACCTGTGCAACAAACCCTCGACCTCTGGATTGACACTGACACGAACCTGGGCAGTGCCTCTGCGCAGATTGTGCTCGACCAGTTCCTGGATCAGCCCCTGCTTGCACAGCACCTCCCGCGACGCCGCGTTCGTCGCCAGCGCCCTCAGCAGCGTGAAGCAGTGCTCGGTCGTCGCCGAGGCGCACCCATAGCACCGTCCCACCGGCGTAGTGGCGCTGGTGTTCTCCGCCTTGCCCGCGTCCAGCTCCTCCTTGGCCCTCACGCTCGCCTTCGGGCCGTCGCTCTGGTTGCGGTCGTATGCCACAAGCTCTCTCCTGCACGCCAGCACCCTCTGGATGATCTTGCTGAGGTCCTCGAAGGAGGTCTTGCACTCGCCGCAGTACTTCTGCGCGAGCAGCTGGATCGCCCGGTTCACCTGGTTGCTGCTGCCCGAGACCTGCGCGCCGCCATCCTCCAGGCCTCTGTCCAGCCGGTGCTCGGAGATCTTCATCAGCAGCATCTCCAGGGTGGGCTTGTTCGCGATCAGCGACTTGTACACCTTGTCCGCCTTCTCGAGCAGGGTGTTGATCGTCGCGACGGTCTTTTTGCGGTCGTCGTCGCTCTCGATTGGGTCGACGGCGCAGCAGGGTCTGCCGGTGAGGGTGTAGTCGAACTTGGCGTACTTGCAGAAGCCGCACGCGTGGCAGAGGAAGGGGTCCTTCTCGTCGTAGTTTATGGCCCGGCACTTGTGGCACTGGAACACGTTCTCGCCGCAGTTGCCGCAGACACCGGGGTTCGCGGGCACGCTGGCGGAGCAGCGGGGACACTGGAGCGATTCCGAGGAGGCTTGGATGTTCTCGTAGAAGTCGGCGTACTCGATCATGAGGTTGCAGGCGACGATGGGGAGCGGGAACTCCATTTTCACCTGGAAAAGATGAGTTGGAGAGTTAAATTGGAGAAAAAGGGACGATAGATATCTGAGAGTATATCTTTGGTTCCGAGAATGAGTGCACTTTGGATGATTTTGAGAAAGTCCCGTTTAAAGTGAAATGGCTGGGTACATTTTAGGATTCACTTGAAACTAACCTCAGTCTGGCCTTGAGCAAGCGACACTTTTTTCGCTTTATGCCACATGGCTGGCTTGTTTTTGAGCTCCACCACAGCCTGCACCGAACGGTTATTGTAGAACACGTTGATGGTTCGGACCATCTTCGTACGTTTCAGATCACCGATTCTCAAGGTGATGCGGCTGATGGTGAAACTGCCTATGAGCTTGACGATCTGAGTGGTGGTGGTGAATTTCGAGTCCATTTTGATGGAGGAGAGTTTGATGGTAGCCATCGGCACCTCCGGATTGTTGCACACGAGACAGGGCTCGCTTTCCAGGTAGTAGCCGTCGAGTTCGACGAATTGCGCGAGGTTCGCGTAGAGGTTGGCGTTCGGGTGACGCGACAGCAATTCGTTCTGAGCATGTAACACTGCGACTGCGGCTTGTTCCATGTAGAGGTATTGCTGCGACTGCTGCATCTTCTTCGAGGCGTTTCGCACGGTCTTCAGAGAGAAGTAGCCGAGAAGGTCGACAAACTGCGCCGCTTTGCGACCGTACATCGGGAGAAGGGGCCAGAGTCGCCAAAGCAAGTCGAGGAGCATTTCTTGATTCGCCTGACTGCAGTTTCTGCAGGGAAATTAAGCGGGTTTAATGAATTTTATTTGATCTTTGAAGAGTAATATTAAGAAGGAAACCTCAAGACGAAAAATGAGTATTTTGGGAATTTTTAGGAGAAAACGAAACGCCATTTTGAAAAATATTTCAAGGAAAACGCTTACTTATAAATAGCGACCATCAACGAATGTGCCTGCCATCTCATGTTGGTATTGTTAGTTTCCAAGAGGAAAGTCTGAATGAATTTGGTGAGTAGGTGTGGCGGCACTTGTCTTTGGATTTGGGACACCAGAATTGAACAGTGTGCCTCTTCAAGCAAACCTTCGGTGTCAGAATCTTCAGACTTATCACGTTCACGGCGATCTTTAGTTGCTGCAGCAGACTTGCTCGACTCCTAGAAAGCACGCAATAAATTTAAGAAATAAATAGACACTATCAATACGTAACTTGAGCGAATTTTATTTTCAACTCTGTACCTTGATTTTGGTGTCTTTGGCTTTGTTCGACGTACAAATCGCACACTGCAGAAGTTGCAACACAGTCGGACTAACGCCTTCGTCCAGCAGTGTCGAGATGGAGAACAGATACGACAAAACCGTGTCTTGCTTCATGCAGAATCGTTGCCAGTTTTCGGTACGACAAGTTGCTATCTCAACACAACACTTGAGGTGTTCGATGAGTTCCACAAGTGAGTCGTAGGACAAGCTTATCGAGTGTGGGAGTTCCTGCGTTGGATCGAAACCCCCGGTGTTGCAACATTTTTGCACGGACTATAAATAAATTATTACGAATTATATTATGATATCAGAATAAAAAATTAAATTGACCAATTTTCAGTAACTGGAAATATTTTTCGATCACTCTACCTGCACATGCGAAACCAACGCGTGTCCGTCTCTCAGTTGCCTGTACTTCTCCTTGTTTCCGCAGATGAAAAGCAGCAGTTTGCGCACCTGACGTCTTACGAATGGTGTTTGGTAAGACATCATGTATTCGCAGAGGTAGAAATACCAGGACTGCTGAAATTTTGAAACATTGTTATTGGTTAGTTCACAGAAAAATAAAAGGTAGATAGATGGATGGTTCCTGTTGAAAAGTACTTATAAAGACTATTAGAAACAATTAAATACTTACAGGAAACGTGGATAAAAACCTAGAATTTCTAGTAGAAATTGATAGAATTTATTTGTATTTGATAAAGTAATTTTTCGGTAAAATGATATTTCCTCATAAATTCATCATCAAGTTTGAGTGGAAAATTTGAATTTCCCTCGTGAATATAAGTGTGCCCATATAGTCAAGAAATTTATTTATCATCCCGATAAATTACACGAATTCTAAATATCATTTAATTAATAACAGTTTTTCTGCCCGAAAACATTTTCCCTGACTTCTCATGGAATTGCCTGACTTTTCCAGGTTTTCCAGTTTTCCGGAAAATGGCCCTATTATATATACTAATATGACAATTCTAATAAGTATTTCTCAACAAGGATTTTATTCCTAGATAAACCTGTTCGAACGCTGGTTGACCAGCACTGCTATCCGTATTTTTGTGCACTTGATAAGGGAGTCTCAGTGCCATCTCAGTGAGCAACTGTGGGTAAGGTTCGAAGACGTCATTTGCGTGGCCCTTAACGTACTGTCGCAAAAAGAACGGCGACATATCCGGCAAAGAAGTAGTCAGGTTTTCCTTCAGTAGTTGACCTCCTAACACCGTACCACTATCTTCCGTAGAAGTGCTGCGAGAATTCAATTAAAACAAACTTAGCTTTGAAAAAAGAAAACCGCAAAGCCTACAATCTTCTGGAGTTTGACAATATTTACGTTTTCCAGTACTCCAGCAGTGCTTTGAGCAGATGGAGGCAGTAATCGATGACACCTGCTTTGCTGAGAATAGCCGCTGTGGTCCTCGAAATGAAACTCGGACTTTCCGTCTGACCCTTTGTATTATACTTAGATCTCGACATCAAAACACCTGAAAAGCAAAAGAATATTAAACCACCCGAAATAAAACGACAGGAAATCTGAATCTCTGATCGAAATCTGTGAATCTCTTACTGAGCAGTCGCATGATGATCAGATGCACTTCCCGCTTGTTGTTTCTCTGACAAATGTTTTCAGTGTCGGGTTTGTCCATTTCCAGTTCCTTGACCAGTGTTTGCAACAGCTGTTCAACGCAAGCTTTGTCCCTTTCGTCTTGTCCATCAAGGTCAGAGGTCAGCATCAGGATGACCTGCATAAACGGTATCGCCAGAACACCGGAAACCTGGTCGGATTTCGTCAACTCGGGAATAAACTGCGTCAGTTTCTCCAAGAGTAACAGCTGGACGTCGTGTAGATTGGTGGTGTTTTCTCCGGGAGTTTCGCTTTCCTGTTCCACGTTTTGTTCTGTGCCTTCTTCTGGTTCAGTTGTCTGGAATAGACAAAAGGGATAAAGTTGCAGTTCGTCCAAAAAGTCATATTGTACATTAATGTACGTAAGAGGAGAACTTTTCTTACGGAAAAGTTGGTGGTTGTTCCCAAAGCAGCAGTGTCGGAACGGGAAGGTCGGTTGCTAGTCTCAGAAGTGTTGTCTCCATACGCCGAACTCCTTCCGGAAACATTGTGTTCCCCAGTTATACTGTCGACTGCACTGCCTCCACTTTCGCTTCCACCACTTTCACTACCTTTGCTGCCACCCTTCATTTAGGAATGAAAATTTTCAATCAGTTAAATGCTGTTGTGGTTTCAAGTTGATTGTGAAAGAGTGTGATTATGAGAGAAGCGTATTTTACTTGTTCAGCTGGGGAAGTTCTCAAAGTGCTGCCGTCCGTAGCTGCAGTTGATCCTTCGTCATCTGAGCCACCGGCTGAAGCAGTGGTGTCGGAGTAAATTGTACCTTCGGCGCCCTGAGAACATTTCACCAGTTAAAATTCCGAATCAAAAGATAAAGATAAATCTCGCTCGATTCTCATTGGAATAATATATTAATTCAATTGAACTATTTGGTCAGTCAGACTTCTTGGTTTTGTTTTAATTTAATTTAATTGTCCCACACAAATATTTTGCCATTCAATTCAGTGTTCAAACCTTGAATTTCAATAACTAATTTATCAAGAATTGGATAAAAATCGTCCTTTTTTTTACCATCTTTTTCCTAAAGGAGGAAACCAACCTGCACTGCACCCTGAACTTGCGCAAGACCCTGCGCAGCGAACGCCTGTAAGCTCTGAAGAGCCTGTCCACTGAGGTTCTGCAGATTAGACAGTCCCTGCTGGAATCCCTGCTGAAGTGCCTGTAGTCCCACACCGGCAGCCTCGTGATCTTGTAAACTCAGAGCAATCGCAAATTCGACCATCGCCTCGTCGTCGTCGGCTGGCGGAATGTCCAGCAGCTGGTGGAACCCACTGGGACCCAGGAATGCCTCCAGTGGGTTATGTGCGCGATTTCCTGCAGCTTGACCAGCTTCGGCTTCCAGTAGAACGATCGGATCGACGCCCTCGACGTCGAACTGTCTGTCTGGCTCTCGATTTTCCATCTGGGAGCTGGCCGGCGCTGCCATCCCACCGAGCTTTCCGTCGGTCTCGTTTGCTGTTCCTTTAAGAAGATAGAGTTCATTTTTAGAAGATTATCATTTATCAGATTTTTTATTCATTATTAATGAATGAAAATAATTAATTTCTTGAGAAATAGACGATAAAAATAGTTGCAACTTTGGGAAATAAAAATAATCATCCAATAGTTTAAGCTATATTTTCATTGGTCGCTATTTCCAATTTGATATATTTCTACCCAAATACTAATCTCTCCATTTTACAAATAAAACTTTTTAAATTTCATGTCTTGTCTACTAGTTTATACTGTTAAGATCCAAATACACACCAGGCGTTCCACAATGTGGTGGACTAGGAATATAAACTCTTCGCCTCTTGTACCGAGGTCTCAAAACCCTGACTATCGCCTGTTTGGCGCTGAAACTGACAGCGTGATCGGGACATAGCAACAAGTGCAAGTACAGTTTCGCAGCCAAGGGTGTATTGGCTTCAACATCGCTGGTTGTGAATGCATGAATGATTTCGACGATAGTGTGTATCGTCGCTTCCGTGTGAGTCAAGCCATGAACCACAACCGGGGCCAGCGCCATCTTCTTCGGGTACGCGATGTGGAGGTCCCACAGCACGTCCATCAGCTGGATCACCAGGTGCTCGTTCGGGTGCACTCTGCTCCGGTACGGGAAGTTGAATATCGGAACTGAAACAGAGGTGCCGTTGAAACGCGGATCCGAAGCTTTGCCTCTTGGCAACTGTTAAACATTATTTACTACTATTGTCATCGACGAGCTTCGTGCAGTTCTGTTCCGTGAACTTGGCCAGGTTGTACGGTCTCGCGATCGCGATGCTTCGGACGATGAGAACGAGGCGGTAGAAATTTTCGGCGTCGATGTTGCGACGGTCGACCGTTGCACGCATCTGCTTCAGGGACTCGAATACGTGTTTCAGCAGAACTTGGTCCTATTTTTTGGAATAAAGTAAAAAGTTAAGTGATTGATGTTAATGTGGTGTTAGCTTAAGAGAAAAAGTATCATATGAATTAGAAAATCCGTTGTAATAAATCCGTAGAAATAAAATCTCTGAAAAACTAAGGAAAATGCTCTGAAAACATCTCAAAATCTCTGAAAATTTCTAAAAATCTCTCAGAATTTGAAATGTCAGACAAAACTCTGCAAATCTCTAAAAAATTCTGAAAAAATTGGGATTGTCATAGTTTTTTCAGAAATTTTCAGAGATTTTTAGGGATTTGATTTGAATTGATTTGATTCTGAGTAAATCAACTGGTAGACTTGATCACCTTATGAGAGTGATATTGCGATTTCGACCCATGCAACGCTGCGAGCAACGTAAAAGTATGCATCTGGACAGTCGAGGGTGTTGGTAAAGTCAGCAGGTTGGAGGTCACTTCGATAGCAGTCTGTCTCAAGGAATTCTTCTCACCATCGTCATTGGGTGACAGGGTAAAGGCATACTCCAAGACTTCCAAAATACTGGACATCATCCTGAAATGTAAAAGGGATAGTGGGTGATTTCCGATTGTCATGGGTTGAACTTTGTGAAAGATTAAACTAATAGATGATGATGGCTGGAAGATCAGAAGCAGCAAAGAAGTGAGGAATTGTCAAGTGTGGCGATCGCATGTTTTTCTACAGTGGGTATTTTTTTAATGGATGGCGAGTTTGTCGAGTGTAATATTGACAATTAAAAGTGTAACATGGTGGGTGCTAACCTGCCGTCTACTGTGGTTTCTTACCTGAAGATATTGTTAGAACCATCCCGTGCTGATCTGTTGCGTTATTAGATATAAATAAGATTACAAAGTGTTGTTATGTGCGCAAAGTAGACAATTACACCCTGAGAGCACTACATCGACTGAACGCTTAATTTGTTCTTGTCGACTATTATTATTTTTTATCTTTTCCAATGATATTGTGTCGAACTTTGGAAGAATTGAAATTGTATAGTCAATTAGTCATTTTAAGGAGACCGTCCATCAAAATTGCTATTTTCCAATATGTTTTCTTGAAACTATCGATCCATAGAAAACAAGTAATGAATTAGTTGTGAATGATCATGTTAATTATTTGTTAACTAATGAAATTTGTTAAATAAATAAATAAAAACTGAATAAATAAACTTTATTCAGTTTAAAGTTCAAAATAGAATATAAATAAATGGTCAAACCATTAAATAAAATTTGTTTTCTATCGATTTTCACCAAGTTGTTCCTAGGGAATATAATTCGACTTTACACCGTAATTTGAGGCAATAATACAGCCATAATCATGCACTTGTCACATAAAATCAATGTTTGACCGATTTCCAATGAACAGTCCCCTTAATCTACATCGTTCGGTTTAATTTGTAGTAACAAGCCAGTGCCAATTAAGAAGAACAGACAATTAAATAAAACGGGTGTCAACGTACTTGTCGATAGATGTTAATGCAGTAGAAGAAACCGAGCTATCATTTCTGCTGCTGATAGATCCCACGATACTTGTGCTGCCTTGCGCTGGAGTTGACTGACCTGCTGGAATGTCCTCTGGTTCTTCCGGCCAACCGAATGCTTCCTTGGTCATGCCATGACTGTGACGAACATTAACGAATTAATCATATACAACACAACAACCAATTAATCGAACATATCTACACCGCAAAACAACATACACTTTGATGGAATCCACCATGATTACGCCTTCCGGATCTTGCGACGGTCCAAATTTGATGATCAACTTCTTATCCGCTAAGAGACTTTCATCTCGGGTCAAAGGAATGTCAAACCAACGGCTTCGAGTTAAATTAGTTCTGATCGTTCTACCAAATACCTAAAACAATGGGAATAAATAAATATTTTCTTACTTTTTGTATTTCTTATTTGTGTATATCAATTTATTGCTGCTTCCAATTTTAAATAAATAATAATAATAAATAATGAATCCCAAAAATATTGTCCAAAAATTTAACCTCGATGTAATGTGGTGCTTTTTGCACATCCTGGTTGCCCAGCTGGACGCGGAATCCCGTCATCACCAGCGCAGCATCGTTGTTCGTGATTTCCACCGTGAATCCCATCGCTTTCGTCGAAACCACGTACATTCCAGTGGTATTGAGACGGTTTTTCAGCTGCACCACGTTGTAAATCTGCAGCAAATCGTTTCCGCCGAATTCCACGTTGTCCATTGCCTGACAGTGCTCGAAGAAATCCACTGGGAACGTCACTGGACCCAATGACTTTCCAGTCTTCGTCGTCTTCTTCCTACGAGACTGTTTCATCAGCGACGCTGTCGTGCTCAGAGGTTGAACATTCGCGGACATCCAGAATCCGGTTTGCTCCATCGCTGCCATGTAAATTCGCAAACTTCCGTCTTCACAGAGGAGTATCAAGGTCGTCCGCTGCTCAGTCGCGTTCGAACTCAAGTGCCGTATTGCGACAAAGTCCATGATTTTGGCTTTTGCTGGAATGACCTGGAAAAGTGGTTCGAATGTAATTTGGTTTGGGTCCTTTAAAATTTGAAAAAGAATTTCTCAAACAATTTTTCATAAACAATTTCTTATAATTAATTTCTCATAAACAATCCAATTTTTATAAACAATTTCTTATTAAGAATTTGTCATAGACAATTGTTCATAAACAATTTCTGATAAACAATTTCTCATAAACCATTTCTGATAAACAATTGCTTATTAAGAATTTCTCGTAAATAATTCTTATACACAATTTCTGATAAACAATTTCTCAAAAACAATTTCTCATAAACAATTTCTTATAACAAATTTTTCATAAACGTTTTCTGATAAAGAATTTCTCATCAACAATTTATTATAAACAATTTTTGATAAACAATTTCTTACAAGTAATCTTTGATAAACAATTTCTCATAAACAGTTTCTCATAAACAATTTCTTATAATTAATTTCTCATAAACAATTTTTTATAAACAATTTCTTATTAAGAATTTCCTATAAACAATTTTTCATAAACAATTTCTTATAAATAATTTCTGATAAACAATTTCTTATAAACAATTTTTCATAAACGATTGAAGATAAAAAATTTCTCATAAACAATTTCTCATAAACAATTTCTTATAAACAATTTTTCATAAAGGATTTTTGATAAAAAATTTCTCATAAACAATTTATTATAAACAATTTTTGATAAACAATTTCGTATAAACTATTCTTGATAAACAATTTTTGGTAAATAATTTCTTATAAACAATTTCTCATAAACAATTTGTTATAACCAATTTATCATAAACTATTTCTTATAGACAATTTCTGATAAACAATTTCTCATAAACGAATTTTTATAAACAATTTCTTATAAAGAATTTCTGATAAACAATTTGTTTTTCACCACACGTGCATGGGAAACTCAATTTCCCACCCTAAAAACCGGGAAGGAAATAGCCAATTCCCTCCCACT
>JABFPB010001063.1:0-28297 GCA_022817645.1 Ceratoteleas bidentatus | reverse complement strand
ACTCGAAATAAAAGTAAAATCTACTCAGAAATAAAGTAAACACAACTCAGAAAAAAGTAAAAACAACTCTGACCTTAATTGTTTTTACTCGAAGCTACTGAAAACAACTATCATTGGAGTTGGATCAACTTTTACTCTATTTCAACTGGAAAATCGAGTTGTGTTTACTCTGATTTTTTTTCTCGGTGTAAGACGCATAGTTATAGTTATAATTATTAATTTTTAGTATATTTAAATATGCAATATATATGTTAGGAAAAAATGGAATTACTGTAAATATAGTACGGTTGTTTCAAATATAAATTTATTATGTTTAGAATGATCATAATTAATTACTATGTTATATTCAGTAATAAAGCATATTAGGGTCGATCAAATTTTGTTCGAATTTAAAAAAAGGAAACTTAGGAAAGGAAAGTCAAAGATCAGATGTCTTTGACATTTACATTTTTTTACTTGGCCAGAGACTCTACCGTGTCTCTTGATACAATCGCGATTGAAACTGAATTCAATATATTTCATGAATGGCACTTAATCCTAATTCTAAACCACTCCATTTGGGATAAATTGCATTCCTAATTAGTTCTATAATCCCACTAGCGTGCGTTTATTTCCACTTGGGGTTGAGATCTAATCAGCCCGTACATTATTAGAGGTTTATGACCGGTGTGTTTATATTGCATCTCGTTATCGGCACTGTTCGGTCTTTAGAAGAACTGGAGCACATCGATGAGACAATTTGCGCAGTTAACGCGATAAAAAGACTCCAGTCGACAATCCATTGTTACGCGTGGCTTCCATAAAAGTGACAAATCGTCGGTAATGGGAGAATATTTATGAATGGATTCTACAAGTCAGTTTGGCGCAATATTCAGAAACTGCGTGAATAGGTTCATTGGAAATATGCCAAGATTGCCACCACTTACTCTATATTACAAATCATCGCGGATACTATGAGAAATAAGAAAATTTAAGAAGTAGAGCAAATTTCAAATTTCGAGTTTTTTTCTTCGAAGCAATATTTAATTTTTGTAATAAAGTCTTGGCACATTTGAATTCTGCCAAATTTGAATGTGCAATTTTACGAAATTAAGTAATTCGGGATTTATGGCTCAGAAATATAACCGATCACTTTGTCAGAATAGCTAAATTGAAAACGGGAACAGCTCCGAAAATAACATCTCCGTCCTATTCTTCCGAAGCATCAATACTGCTTTTTTCTCCGCTGTGAATTGATAAAGCCTTTTTCTCTTATAAGCGCAATGGTTTTATGTTCCAGCCGGCATAGATGAACGAGGATATTTCGGACCTTGGAGACAATGCAAACTTTTGCTGTACGGAAGGGAGAAATGCGGTGACGGGGTCTCCAGGTTTCAGCCAGTGTGTGAGTTTTTATTTAATTTTCCGCAAAGTTTTATCGTTTGTCTGCGCGCTTCCTTCGCAATCAAACTTTTTCGCTATTTGTTTGTCTTTTTTGCATTATCAAGACAAGAGATTGCGTAGACGAACAAACTTTTAAACGGTCGATCATCGTCATTCGTTTGTTTAACCTGATTTAATTCTACATTTAAATTGAGTCGTGCGCAAATTCAAAAAGAATCAGACCAAAAAAAGGAGGTTTAAAATTAAAATTTGTTTGCTATTCTCAAACGTTTTTAAATGTTTGAATGATTTGAATATATTTAAACTAAATTTAAAATTAAACAAATTATTTTTTAATAACAAATTGATTTTCTTAGTTTATAATTGATTTTATTAAAATTGATTGATAAAAAGAAACGTTAAACCTTTTTTTAATAATAAAAACTCGTTTTTTTATTTTGAATTTTTTGAAAAATTTTGAAATTTTTGAAAATGTTGATAGAATTTGGATAAACTAAATCAGTTTTTCATTACACGTGTATTGATTAAGAAACTGAAAAAACCGTCAAATGAAAAAACAGAAAAAAGCAAACCTTTGGTCGTCTCTTATCAATCTCTCTTCAGACGTATTGAGGTCACCTGTTGTATGCTCGTCGCGTCGAAAATTTATTATAGTTGCGCATGCTGCTGACTAACAGGGCGTGTCCACATTTGTTCGTTTACATATTTTTGTAGCGCAAATTTCGAACGGAATTCGTTTGCAAATTGGATTTGGACGCCGCTCGGTTTGTCGGTGAAAATTAACGACATGTCGACAATTAAACCGTGATTGCAACTAATTAAGGAGTGGGTATTAGGTTACATTCAGTTCAACTATTTCTGTTCGTCCCTACGCTCAATATCGTGAATAAATTTACTGTATGCTCGTCACATAATTTTCCATTAAACAATTGGACGTTGAACAATTTATATTTTCCAATATGGAGATCGCGGTTGCAATTACACTTAAACGACTGAAAAATTGCAATTAAATTCTCAGGCGTGACAAACATGTGAAAATTAATTCAGTTCCGACAAAGGGACTATCAGAACAACACTGGTAAAACGTTTTCATGCTTGATGAAATGATGATTGTTTGAAAAGAACAATTCCGCCGTTCGACTGTGAAAAGTTATAGTATTTTTTGTTGACTGCATTTTATATTTGTAATCTTACATTTCTGCGCTATTTCTGGTTTTCTGTATGAGATTTCCAAATTGGCGTCGAATTTCACTGACAAAGGCATTTGCTGTATGAAATTAATTAGATTAGATGTTTAATAAACACGGCCGCATTAATTAATTGCTAATTAAGATATAATTACAGTAATTTTAATCAAATTAATAAAACAGACAACGAATGTACTGGTCTTGTAAAATGTAGGTAATGAAATTTAGGAATTCAGTTTAATTATTGGAATATTAATTGATTTACTAAATTTTGGAATTCTGTTTTAAGTTACATGTTAACATAATTTTTTTTGTTAACAGTAGCAGTTTGGGTGGCTGGATTGGCAGCTGCTGCCGCTTCCATATTCTTAGCAATCTTGGTTGGTTTGGCGGTTTTACAATTAGCAATGGCTTCCTCAGCGAAACGAGTGGTGGTGTCTTACAGTGTCACGCTCATCGGAAAAGTCGCCTTAGCGACCTTAGCTAGTAAGTAATCAATCAAACATAATATTCAGACCATAATCGATTTACATACTTCTTCTATTTCGTGGAATTTTTATGAAAGGTTTTCTTTCTTTTTTATTAGTTCTTATGATAATATTATATGAATGATCCTTTATTGGCTAAGAATAAACAAATTAATTTATAGTCAAGTCGATTAAAGCCAAATAACAAAGTCTCTCTACACAGTTTCCTTCATTTCCTACATAATGTAATATTGACAATTAAGAGAATCCAATGCTTAATCGAGTTAAATACACGATCTTATTTTCTCACGTAGATTAATTGTCATCGGGTTTCATTCGGTTGCTGCGAATTTTCATATTACTACATAATATTAATTAACTACATAATATTACATTTTACGTAGTTTCAATAAATTATATAAAGGTCCGAGAAGTTTATTATCACCCTAATAGACAAATCCACTAAATCTCGTGGATTCGACGCCGAATCTACGTTGAATCCTCGTTCGAATATTTATCCACGTATATTCCACGTGGATTCGATGTTTCATGTCTATTAGGGCACCAGATAACTTTGGAGTGACCTGTAAAAGTTTCAAAAATAAGTGATTAACCTCAACCAAGTAGTTGTTCCATCGCGGCGCGAATATTATTAAAGCGTGCATTTACGCTCTTTCCCGACAAGTGTGTCCGTAAATAAAGGTCGACCGCGAAAATGACGGTGTCGCAAGGCACAAGCCAAAGCCACCGGATGCGCTAGAGTTACTGTTCGGTCGCTACTTGCAACAGCTAACTACTAGCCTACTTACGTCGGGAAAGAATCAAATGTCGAATGTCTAGATCCTGTTACACCAAAACGGACACTCTTGTAATTCTGTGGCAACCTAACATTATGACCATATCGTGAACGAAACCTGCCAGTACGAAATCGTCCGAAAGTCTTCATTTTTTCTAGAGTATCCTTCTTTATCGACTCACCGAAGTTTCGCTATTCGCCTTAGTTTTACCGAACCAAAAATAAATAAATGTAAATAAATATAAGTTCAAAATATGCCGAAGGGACAATTGTTACATAAAAATCCGGGTAAAAAAGAAATCCGAAAAAGATCGTGTTCGGTTATGCTTTAATTTAATCTGGTCAGAACACTATCTACAGCTAATCAAAGATTATCCCATTCAGAGTTTGTAGATTTTGTTTCACTAGGGTATAAATAATATTATATTTTACATGTTTCTAATTGAGCATGAGCGAATGACAAACATCTGCAGATTCCTACCTTTTCTACATGAAGATTATTATAATTTACGTCGTAAACCCGAAATTGTTAAATTACACATTATGATGTTTAATTCTAAAATTTTGGTGCTGTTTTTAAATGAATCTCAGTGTTTCTAATAGAATGTTTAAACTTTACAGATTTTTAAACTTTAAAGAAGTCTTTCTTCTTTATCAATAATTTTACGTAATTCCTAGGCAAAATTTGGGTTGGAAATGTATAGAAAAATGAGTTATTAAAATATATTTGAATTCTAACATTCCAAGATTAAAAATTGAAAAGTAAAACCACTTTATCATTATGTACAATTTTTTGCTACAAAATTGTCTCAAAATTTTTATGGCGCTGTTATTAGTAAATTAGATTATTGTTTTTATCTAAAAAATAGTCATTTATATTTTGATTTATATACAAATTATTTATTATATGAAAATACAATTGATAAAAACAGTAATGTCGTAAACGTTAGGCAAGTTTGTGATACTTCACATTGTTCTTCGCTTAATAAACCTCGCAGTAGCAAGTTAGGATTCGTCCAAGCGTGTTTGTCTTTCGTTCCGAGTACGTTCATAAAACGACAGAGCAATTATTGAATTTACATTAGAATAATGGCTGCGATAATATTAATGTAGGTCGTCCGCCGTGAAGCTTGCAAAATAGGCACGACGAATTCACTCAAAACAGTTCGCGCGTCGCGAAGCTTTTACTCGGTGTTTTCGGTTTCTATATTTTTCGACAAATTTCGTTCGCAAATTAGCGGGATAAATTCCGTATTACCTATCACGCTCATTATGAGCAGTGTTTATCTGGTGCTGCGGAAATATCAGATATCCCTCATTCAACGGACTCAATTTGCAGTAATTTCTTCTCTTGTGCATTTTTATTACTAATATATCCAAAGTGCATTTCACTTTGTGTGGATTAATTTATGGCCGCGCTTTAATGAACGAACTCGATACGGCGTTGTAGCGCGTTCATTAAAAACAGTACACTCTGTGACATCAAAACAAACTTCACAACTCGTTTTGCAAGACAAAACGCTTCGTTAACAAAGCAAGATTGCCTTTTTTACTCAGTACATCTGCGATAATTCGCTAAGAATAATCTCGACAAACAGAGGTGTCATTTTCTAAAACGTTTTTTTAAGTAACAAAAATACAGATCTCTAAAGCTGAAGACGAGAATTACCTTTTCCGACAAATATTTTTATCGCTGACGTTCTTGTTCATTTGATTTATTTTCCCTTTTTCAGCATCACTTGCCATCGTAGCTGCGAGTCTGTTTGCCTTACAGACTGATGACAGAGCTAAGAGTTTTGTCGTGAGAAGGGCAGATGGATTTTATATGCAGGTAAATTGCGATCAATTTTTTACAATGCAATCTCTACTCGTTTTACTTATCCCTTCATTACAGTTGCAGATTATACAATTCACATGGATATATTCCATATGTTTTTCACAAATTAAATTTTTTACGACGCACGAAGTAATAATCGAAATCACGTGATGAATGACCAAAAACATGATCAAATTAGACGTCCGCAAGCAATCATTCGAGATAGCAGGTATTAGAGCGGCGTCGCTAATTATTTAGTCAGTGAAAATACGCGCTAATGATTGAATAAGGCTGCGTCGCGATGGTTGCGCAATCGCAACCGAGGAGTAAAATATCTGATATCGTTGAACTGCACGGCAGTCAACATTTTGCACGAATGCAGAAAATGATTTTATCCTTCGACTTGCATTGACGGGTTATGTAAATTTTAAGTTATTTTTTAGGTTATTTTAGGTTATTTAGGTTATTTTAGGTTATTTTAGGTTATTTTAGGTTATTTTAGGTTATTTAGGTTAATTTAGGTTATTTTAGGTTATTTTTAAAGGTTAAGTTATTTTTCGTTAACAATCGGCGAATTTCGGGTTTGGATGTCCTCCGACGGACATTTTTTGCTCTTCAAATTCACCGCCATCTTTATTAACGGCTTTTTCCACCTCCACGGTAATCGGCGCGATTCTTTCGCTCCAGCGATAAATTTTAGCTCAACAAGTTTTCTACTTTACCGATTAAATTGAAACGTAAATATTTACTCATAATGTATGCATGTATGAACGAGTTCAATTAATGTGAGTAATATGATTGTTCTACATGTACGAAAATATTACATAAGACCAATTTTCAGACATCATTTTCTGTAAATGCTATTTCTTATACTAATTTATATTTGTTTTGACGGTTACACAATACGTACAAGACTAAAAATAATACTACGTGATATTTTTAAAAGCGGATAGAACAATGAGATTGTGGAAAATTTATTTTAACAATGAACAAAGAAGAAATACGGTTCGCTGTTGGGTTCCACATATCGGCCTTTTACTAGTAACTTTTACAACACAAGCGAATTCGTAAATGTTTTTGCGAGCTTTTCTTCTTTTCTTCCTTCGCTGCTCTAATTAAATCAAAAGAATAATAACCTCTACACGACAGAATAATATCGCGGTATCCATTCTCAATATAATATATTCAAACAGACGGGGAAAATACGTTTTTTGTGATAGCAGTGGTGGAATAATGGTCTCCAACTTTTTGTTGTATTAATTGCCTTAATATATTGCTTTCTGTTCATTTTCATTTGAACATTTGTCGAATCTATCGAAATGTTATGCAATACATGTGATTTAATAATTATTTGAGATTCCAGTGTCATATCTGATGATGTTCGTTACGAAATACGTATGAAATGAAAACGTAACACTCGAGTCCATCATATTTGTATTAATTAATCCGTATTACATAGGTGTAATTATTGATAAATTGAAGATAGTAATATATGTGAAGAAGCACATATTAAATTATAATATATTAATATTTTGTCAGTGTCTGTAATCAGGTAAATTGATATTTAAAAATAAAATACTAAATGAGCACTAAAAAACTAATTAGATATTTAAAAAACAATAACACTTTCGTTAACACTCGTTCTCTTTGATCAATTGTGTGTTGAACTTGAAAAGATTAGTTAAATTTTATAGCTGGAGAACAATGCAAGATTGTATCAATATCCTTTGAAATAATCGAAATCCTCTGAATAATTTCAGTGTTTAGAAATAAAGCACAAGTAGCAGTTGTTCTGTGGGGTTGTGTTTAATTGAAGATGAATTTGTTTAATGAATTATTATCTCAAAACGTCTTCGTAATATTTCAATCAAATCAGAATTATACTAATTAAACATTACATTTACGAGCAGCTTTCAGATTCTTTAATTGTTTTTTATACGGATTAATTCCCATTGGACTTTAATTTGTGTTTTTTATACGCTTTACTTTTTAAATTCATATATTAATAATAAATCAAAGACTTGATATTGTTTTCGAGCGCATATTTCGACTTTCCTCTGATTGTGACAACGTCGTCGTTTTGTTAGTTTTGAAAATATTTCGTTGACAGTAACGCAATTTAAAAATACAAATTTCACGAACCTTCGAGTTTTATTCCCATTTTTTATTTTTTAATGTAAGCGGGAGTTTTTCACATTTTTGTTCAACAGTTCGCTTCATCAATTTAAGGCATTTACAAAGTTCGTTAAATACTGTGTCATTCAAATTTGAATTGCATAAAAATGTTTGGTAAAAAGTGATTTTCTATCAGAAACATTTATAAAAATGCGTATTTCATTTATCTGCCTAGAGTGAAACGATAACACAGTGTGACAGTAAAAAAAATTTGGAATATAAATGATAGTGGTAAAAACTGGAAATGCTGTACAGGCACGTTTTCATTTGTCAATTGTATCGTTACGTTAAATGCAGAATGTCCATGTGAAGGTGGATAATAATATTATTCTTCGCGGCAATTCGGTTCCTGTTCCAAGTTGACAAATAATGTACTTTTCGCAGTCGTTTGATTAAAAATAACGCTTTGACTTTTTTTCGTTATCAATTTATATGAAAATATATGTTTTATCTTTTTCGCCTATATATTTTTGCAATAAATTTATTTTCGGATAATTGTTCGATATTGAACAAGTTTTCATTTAAAATATAATGAAAAATGCAATAAAAAGGATTTAAACAAAATAGCGGTAAATCTAATAGACAAGTCACTTTTATACATCAATAACATTTTATTTCGGTTCGCTAATTTGATTGAACAATTCAACTGTGCGATACTTGATTTAACCCATCGAGGCACGTGAATTAGTGTGTCCTTGTTTAATTCTCATGCTTCGCGATCTTCTGTCTCTTTTCTCGATATTTCGAGACTTCGGTATTTTAATTAGTTAACTAAAAACTAGATTATTCGGTCACGATCTAAAAAAACGATTGGATTAAAACCAGTAACAAGATCACATATACTAATTCTTCTTATCGAGATTAATCACTTCACCCAGAAAAACGATATATTTATCACAAATAAATACATATTTTTTTATTTATTATTCATTAGACAAATTCCCAAATTTCAAATAACACATCTTACCAAGTAACCATTAAAATAATATACATTTAATTTTCTCAGTCTTTATTTAGGACAAATAAATTAATTTCCACCTCCGAAATACTTCATCTGGGTGTTTACCAAAAACAACACTCAGCCCAATAAATGCATCTGAGAAAATCAAAAAGCACAAACCTTCGAAGATAAATTGTCCCTTCAAAGTCTCCCTGAAAAGTCCGGCAACCCACTGACCCAATTCCCGTAAGTGAATCGCGTGCCTCTAATCCTGCCCATTACACCTTCTTACTGCTACAAAAAAAGAAAAAAATGGGCTCGATCCTAAGCGCAAATAAATCCGGCGTAACCGAATGCCGCTCGGAATATCAAGTGCCCGCGAATCGGCGCATTGTGCAATTGGTCGTGGCATAAAAAGCGCGAAGCGCACCGGCGAACAGGTGCGGGTGAGCGAATCGCTCGCAGGTGTCCCCGCGCGAGTACGCGCGCCACGTTGGTATGCGCGTCGCGGCGCGCACACCAACGGCGGACCCAGTTTAAAAACAATGGGACGACATTGCCGATCGCACAGTCGGCGCCGCGATCCCGCGCGAGCCGCTTCGCTCGCGCGATTATGCCGATTTTTGTCGCGCGGACATGAATGGACGCCGCCGCGAGCGGACCGGCGCACTCAAGCAGGCGAAGGACGAGGTCCAATTGGAGCGCGAGCACAAGCGGAAGCGGGGAAAGGTACGCGACCGTCGTTACGTGCTTTTTCACTTTCAATTTTTTCCCGCCGGTTTTTGCGCCCCGCGATCATGAGACGTCGCGTTTTTTCGACGTCTTCGCGCGATTTACGCGTTCAGTGAATCGGAAACGACGCCACAATTTTTCATCGGATGGATAGTTTTGATTGGTCGTTTGAAAAAAATTGGGGAAAATATAGGAGTCCCTTTGAAGGTCAACGGTGTTTTGGGAAAATAAATACCTCCCTTTGAAGGTCAACGGTGTTTTGGGAAAATACATACCTCCCTTTGAAGGTCAAGGGTGTTTTGGGAAAATAAATAAGAGTTTCTTTGAAGGTCAACGGTGTTTTGGGAAAATAAATACCTCCCTTTGAAGGTCAACGGTGTTTTGGGAAAATAATTATCTCCCTTTGAAGGTCAAAGGTGTTTTGGAAACATAAATACGAGTCCCTTTGAAGGTCAACGGTGTTGTGGGAAATAAACCCGCGTCCTTTGAAGGTCAACGGTGTTTTGGGAAATGGGGAAGGGTCGATATAGGATACGAGGCGAGGAGTTGATTGAGTTTAATTAAATTTGCGGACATTGTTGGGTGGATCCATTGGTTCTTCGCGAAAGTAATTGAAATTTTTTTCTTCGTGCGTCGATGAATTTTTTTCCCTTGGAAGCCTGGTTGATTTCTGGATGTCGTAACTGCGGAACAAGTCGAGAACAAGATAGGCATTGACACACACTTTTGCGGTCGTGGAAACATTGGCATGCAGATAATTTGGCAAGGGAACATCGGGGAACTAACTCGGCCGCTTTCTTCGCGGTGAGGTTAAATTGTTCGGGATGCGCGAGTTCAGTCGGTAACAGAACTGCGCCGACAATATGCTAGTATTGTCGTTTAATGAAAAGTTGCGATTGCAAGAACGACGTACGGTCTTTCGTATGCGTAATTAAGTTGCTGGGTTTCTACGTTTAATTTAAAAGCATGGTACTTGTTTATGCGACATATCGCTTTCTTTTCTCTCGAAAGTTGCGAACGTTGTTATCATTTACACGGTGGACTTTTCAATGCGCAGAGGCGTGTGCATGATAAATGAGACTTTGAGAGAAAAGAATACGGATGTAAACGTGAGTGGTGTTCTTAAACAAGGACGTAAAACGATTAACGGTTTTTGCAGCAGATAATTTATTTATTAAATAATTATCGAATTTGTTTCACAAATTATCAAATTGATTAAAAACCTGGCCTTCGTCTTTTTTGAAACGAAATTATATTAGTGCGTCAATTTGATTTTATCATAATTTCAGTTAATCGTGAAACGTAGTTGAATGTAAATTCTAATTCGATAATTTTATATTTTCTTCCATGGACTAACCATAACTGATTTACGTTAATTATCTATCACGTGAAATGGATATAATCAAGACGACAAGTTAATCCACTAAAAACGATAACTTAATTGATCGTGTTGAAAGTTTGAGTCATGTACATCTGTGTCGTGATCGCGTCGTTGATTGGCAAAATCAGCGTTAGTTTATTTGAATACGATTAACTCGATTAAATAGCGTGACAATGACACCAAGCTGATGCGATGAATTAATC
This sequence comes from Ceratoteleas bidentatus, assembly GCA_022817645.1. Classification (NCBI taxonomy): domain Eukaryota; kingdom Metazoa; phylum Arthropoda; class Insecta; order Hymenoptera; family Scelionidae; genus Ceratoteleas; species Ceratoteleas bidentatus. The sequence goes on along the minus strand of JABFPB010001063.1, from coordinate 17,217 downwards.
ATACGTGCAATTGTTTATTTCGACTACAATTAGGTCCGGGCTATGACAACCCTCCCAATCAATTTTGAATTTCGATATCATGACACTTCACATTAATTTCACTGATTCAAGAACGTTATCCAAATAAATGTAGGTTTAAAATTCTCATTCTTCTATCGCTTTCGTTTAATACACCATTCGAATTCGGTGAATTAAATAATCACTGGAGTTGAATGTAAAGGGATCGAAAAAGTTACACTAGCATCAATCACTCGTAAAGAAGTGAGAAAAAAGAATCGCCTCTTTCGCAAAAATGCATTGTCTCAGAAGTGAGCAAAGACCATCGGTGCGATCAATTTCGAATGCATCTATTTATTTAATGTAAATGTAGAATGAATAATGCAGCACGATAATCGGTCGCCGAAGAAATGGCGAAAGACATCAAAGCGCCAAAATGGCACACTTTAGACGAGTGGCGTTACAAAGTCAGTGGAAACTGAAAACGCTGATTCGAGATTTCGGGCGGTTCTGCGAAACCGTTCTCCGCGAAAACGGAATTAATTGTCGACCGTTTCTTTTGTGCGAATTATTCGCACTTTCTTGCGAATAGTACTTCTGCCTGTTTTATTGATTTTTTCTCTTGCAACCCCATTAAAATGTGTGTTACCGCTGCAGTCGGTACAATCTATGTTCTCAATTTAAATTCATTTCGTCGGATTCAGATTACGTTAAAAAATATTTTAATTTTCAACCACGTTTCCTACTTTGCCTTCCACAACTAAATGCGAAACACTTCTATCTACTTTGCGCAAGGACGCGGTGCCACATGAATAATTTATGCGATATATTGTTTTGGTTTCAGTTGGGAGCAATAGTTTTGAACTTTAGTGTTCTCGTTTCCGCGGTGTACGAGGGGATCTACGCAAGGAGAGGCGGCGATCCGACGAAAATTCGAGAACTCTCCGAGTCCCGGGGGACCACCATCAACAATCCCGGCTATCGGGAGCACCATCCAACAAATGGCAAGTATTATCGCCAACAATCGATTGTGTCCGGTCTGCAAAGCCTCCGTCATCGTTTAATTTAATGGCGGGTCGTAAAAAACGCTTAAGGCCAAAACATCGAGTCTGCTGATACGAAGTTAGGATGTTTCTGATTATTATGGACATTATATTGCATATTTAATTAAAATGATCTTACAAAAGTCTGTGAATGTGAGAAAATGTACTTCTCGAAAACGCGAAACATTAATAAGTAAATAATACGCAACAAAGAACATTTTTTATTTGATAACGATTTTGTCCCGGAGTGAGAAAATTTATTGATATAGTTTCATGTCAGATTATAATGTTTTATCTTAAATGTAAATAGTTAATTTTAAATTTAATTTAAAAGGTAATGTGTCTTTAAATTAAGTCTTTAAAATATTACAATTTTACTTCAAATGAAATCAATACATTTTCTCACTCAGTAATTTTAAATTTTGTGTGCCTTAAATATAGGTTAGGAATTATCTTCCTAAATTTAGTTCACTTTCACATTCTCGTTTTCGAAAAATAAGTGCGTGAAGTTGCCAAAAGACATAAGAACGTAGCCAAAAGTAACTTAAAAAGTGTTTTCTCGAAACGGGTAAAGTCAACCAAATTTCCGGACATTATTCCTGCTTATTTTTGATGAACACATATGTAAAGAAAATTCTTACTATTTTAATACAAACAAAGCTGATAATATTACACGACTATTTTACACAATATTAAAAATAAAGTTTCATCCAAATCGTCAGAAAATTGTATAATTTTATAATAATAAAGAGCTTCGCCGAAAAAGGAGTGAGAATTGTGTCGAAATAGCGAAATATTCATACCAGTTTAGTACCACACTCCGCTTTACTTAATTTGTTCGGACAATTTATACTATTTTGGTAAAAGATTCCTGCAAATGCAAGCAAATGAGACTTTCACTTATCTAGGGGCGTGGCCCATCTGTACATTTGCAAGAGAGCTTTACTAAATTGGTGTATAATTCTCAACAAAATTGTCCGCGAAGTTGGGTGCGAAATTCGTACGACTGCCTTAATAATAAACTCAAGTGGTTGAAATAATGTAATATGCATTTGTTAAAATATAGTAAAAAGGATTTGTTTGTTGTAACTGTACAGTTGTATGCGTTTTTCGTAACGAAAATATCTTACACCAACAGTAAACAGAGAATGTATACTACATTTATTAGATTTTTCATTCCGTGCACGCCAAATTTGGCATGTATTTTGCATATCTACGGAACCTCCTTAAAACACGATGGCGATTATAATGGAGCGCCAGTGTCGCGAAATTTTTCAAGGGTAACCTTCATTTAGAATTCCGGCGTAAGCAAAAACGAAGAAAGAGCAAAAGTTGCAAAAATTTTGCATCGCGTCGTTAATTGATTTAAACAAAGTCGGCAGAAAAATTGTACCTCGATTACCGCGAATGTTCACAGGTGTTCGCTCCTCTACCCAACCCCCACTTTTCCTTTCAAATATTTAATAATATTTATCTTATACAATACCCAGCAATTTGTTTTTAATGATTTCCAATAACACACCGGTTGGAACAGAGCCCGTGTTGACACAAGTGCTTCATTTACATTTCACTGCGAATTAATTCCAACTACCGCTTACGACGTCGTACGAACATTTTAATTTTCACTCGCAAAACTCTTCCGCCAGTAAAATTTCGAACAGATCGTTCGAATACCTTCGCAGAAATTTTCATCTTTATAAATCGCTCGTAATCGGTGTGTGCAATCTCTCACCATTACTTTATTCAAAACCCAAAACCTCTTTTCAAAGACCCAACAAATAATTAAGTTACGTGAGCTCAAACTCTCGAGGTGGGGAAGCAACGCGCCTAACCTCAACGCCGCTTTTTTGAACAAACCGCTCGGATCTCGCACAATGCAATCGAATCGCGATCGCGACACTTAATTAGAGGGCGCCACCCAGTGAAATCTCTGTTGCGATCTTGGAGTTACTCTTTTTTTTTTCGGAAACCTTCAATTTAAAGATTGCGCGAATGCGCGGCGTGTGATAGCAATTACGAATTCTAATGCTCCAGTAATGATGCGTAACGAGCGTGGCACGCGTGTCGCCCGAACAAAACTCGGGCCGCGCCTAGCGCAACTTCTGCCGCGCAGATCGCGCTTGCTCCAATAAGCAGCGCTTTTTCGAGCGAGTCACGTGATTTAATAACACGCCGCTTTGCTTACAATGCGTGTTACGCCGGCAGGAGTCAGCCAACTGTTACGGCATCGAATCAGCACGCGGCAATTCATTATCGCTCGGCAAAACATTTCGTCCGAAACCTACATGATTTCAAAACCGTAGGCGACTGTTTCCTTATCATCGCATTCTCTGTTCATTCAGTTTCAAAGAAATTCATGAAAGATAAAATGTCGAACAATCGTACAATGACGTGCAAATAATCTGGTAAAAAAGAAAAAGGAGCACAATAGAATTTTGAGAATTGTGAATGAAAGAATATAAAAAATAAGTTTTGTTGGAACTCGGTTAAAAATGTTTCAAAAGAAGTTTTATCATCTTGCAGAGCCTCTTTCAACGAATCCGGTGCATATGTCAATTATATGGATTAAATCGCGTGCAATTTAAGCAAATCGTGGCTTTTACGCCGCGGCTCACTTTGCGGTTTAACATCCGTGTGAACATAGCACAACGTCGTGTGGGACGATGCGTTTGCGATCAAGGACTTTGCGCATAGACAATAAGGAAATTAATGATCTGTGGGGTCATTTCAATGACGTGTTCACGACTGATATAGTTTAATTTGATCAATTAATCCGGTTTTCACACTTGTTAGACTTGTCAATTTTGCGCGATCTTAATCAAGTTAATTTTATAAACGATGAGAATATCTTATTAGTTTTAACGAAGGCACTAATTTTACTGAAAAAGAATTAAAGTCATCATATCCATTCAAAAGTAACGTTTTTCAAATTTAGTACAAATGTAGGTTTACATTAGTTTTGTAGTTTGAACAATTGTTGTGGAATCAATCATCTTTATTCGTAAAAAGTTTCACGGTAACGTTATTTGTAGACCTAAAGAAATTGTTTTATATGAAATAGTTGACCAAGGTATTTTAATAGTACAAATGCATTATAAAAATGACTCGTTACATAAAAAATAGCGATAAAAAAGAAAACATTGCATTGTTCGTCATATTTCTGGGTCAATGTTCTCGTGATCAGTTTTGAGATTAAGTTGTACATCGAGCGACAGGTGTTTGCTCATAATTATTTGAGTTCACGGACATTCTTTATGCTCTCATTTCGTTTACGTTATCGAACGCGATATTTTAAATAAATATATTGATTTATCTCTCAAACAGTTTGTCACATGCGAAATATTGATTTACAAAATAAACAAGGTTCATCGCTACCAATCAGTGTCTAATATACAATTTTCGTTCAGTTCAAAAGTTTATCGGGCAACCTCGACTTGAATTAAAATTACTTAACTTTCAATCAAACAAAAAATCTACTGTTTAATCAATTTCTTCATTTACGTACCTCGCCGTTCAAGTATTTTCATTTACTTTTCATTACAATGGATTTTCGCGTTCCACAAATTAAATGATCGAGCACAACTTTGAAAACGGACTGCCCATTGATCGCCGCAATCAAAGTATCGTATTCGGAAGTGCATTTAATCGCGACAAATCTGAGCCCTTATCTTGATCGCGTCAAATAACGATACCAATTGCACGTTTCATTGAGGTTAATCGTTCGACTTAATGGCAACGCAAAAGCGTTAAATTACAATGTCGCGGTGAATTTGCTGGAAAGCTGAGAGCCATGCTCGCGCCAGCTCCGTTTAGCAGAACCGTCGTGCGAATGCACCGACCACACATGCACCCTCTGAAAGTACTCGCACGACGCGTATCTTCGTAATTTGCTCGGCCATTATTACCATGGCCGAGTTTTACGTGACCCAAGAACTACCTCGTCAGCATACCGCGCTTAAGATCCTCGTTTTTGAATTTTTCCAATCTGACGCGGTTACTGATATGGCAACGCGAGATTCGCAGACATTCTGCAGATTTCGCGGAGTTTCGTATATTCTGCCGTCGTTCACATTTGGCATAGTGAAAAGATATATTCAATCAAATATTTTTCATCTTAGATGCCTCGAAATGTATGAAGAAAAATCGCATAATAAAATTGCACGCGCAATTGGAATAAAAATATTAATAGGAATTGCAATGCTGCAACTTTGGGTTTCTTCGCAATTTGATTAAATTGAGGAAAAATCACCATCCTTAATTTATTGCACATTTTTTGCGAATGTAATTACAAACGCGATTTTAATTAATCGATAACATCAGTTAATTTCATTTCGCAGTAAGCACTTTGAACAGAACTTGATAAACGGTTTCGCAAGAAAGGAATTTCCTATCCACCGCTCTTTCTTCCTCGCGAGTTCCGTATGTCGAAACTGCATACTTTTCATTTTTACTTATTTTCGAGGACTCAGTCAGAAGTAACGACCAGAGCAATTTCATTCGTCATCAGCTTTCCATCTAGCATTTCGTTCGCGGAAAAAGTAATTAGATCATTTTTTGCGGCCAAATTCAATCGACACCACTGCAAGTGTATTTTCTTGGGCACAGAGCAACGCACTTTGCCGGGCTTGCAAAAAAGAAATACACCGTTCTTTAAAAGTCCTCGGCAACTTCATAATTAAACTGCCAAGCTGTGACCATTGCATTGTGGAACTTTTGGAATTAGAAAGAAAATTCAATTTTAGACGAGGCAACGGACAAAATATACAACTGTTGTTACATTTAAATGTTAATCTGTATAACTATAGCACCTGTACAAAACGTGCATGTGTAATCTGGAATAAAATTCATAAAAACATTACAAAAAAGTACAAAGTGTTACGAAATTAGAACCGAATAATACGGTTATAAACTGTTTCACACCCACAAAAACTTTAACAAAAAAAATTATTCTTGTTACAAACAGTACTAAAATAGTGGAATAATTGAGTTATGATGAGAATAAAATTGACTGCTATAAGAACTTCTTTCAATCAATGAACTCTGTTCCTAAATAAGAAAAAACTCTAAAAGAATCTCTCTTGAATAACGTGATTTCAGTTCGATTGGCTACGTATAAACAGGCGTATAAACAGACGGGAAACGTACTTGAACGGCTAATAAAGGCAATCATGAAAAAGTGTGTGTACGCAGCGCTGGGCGGCACGTCGCTTTACTCTTCCGCGGCGTATTTTCTCGTTGTCGTAAAATGATTTTATGCGGCGGCCATTGCGTCGACTGCAACGCCAGCACGCGAGTCGCTCGACGCTTTGCAGTTGTGCAGCACGTGGACCACATAAACTCGGCGCGGCTTTTTCCCTGCAATTTAATATTGCGCCAACCTTGACACGGAAGTCACTGAAGGCCGGCGTCGCGCGCCAACTCAAAATCACAACCGAATGCGCGTATTACCATTGTGTCCTCACATGCGACGTAAAGTTTGGCAACATTCAGCAAAACAAAAGCTTAACCGAAATTCGCGCAACGGAAATAGTTTTCCCAGGTTTTAACGATATTCTTTTTGCATCGCGAAAAGCACAATGATAAAGCTCTTCTTTATCATTTTGCTCGCAAAATGTCCAAAGTAATTCTATAAATTACGAACAAATTCGCTTAGAGTGACACATTAGTCGCCAATTAACATTGAAATGCGCGCGCAAAAAGCGCGTCGGCTTTTTATCGAAATATGCGACGTAAATCATGCTTCGGAATTGCGTGCGATGCGAAAAAACGACGCGTTTCATAAGGGCGTTATATCACGTGGACATTCGCGTCCGCACCGCAATAGCGCTTCATTATTTTGATTTAGAAATGTCCGTCCGGAGAAAAAATGAGATACAGTTACATAAGTAAATGGGTTTCCACTGTAAACTGTTCAAGGTGTACGAGCAATCGCGATAATTCGTAGCGTCCAAGGAAATGTTTGAGTCATGCGCGCGAAGTTATTAAAATGAGCCGCACATTGATACGAATACGCTAATTAAAGTTAATCGCGAGTTAAGTGCAGTAAGCACCGCCTAATACCGCCTTCTTGTACTGGATGCTGCGGCAATAAATTTGGTTTATCTGATGGATGTCGGTTTTTTAAGGATCGCGATCGCAATTAATAGCAACTTTTTATGTCGCTTAGGATTTTGAGATCAAGTAAATGTTAACACGCGGCTGTTTCATCAAATGAACTATTCAGACGTTAATGTAAAGGATCTGGAGAAACGCCTGAATGGCAAGCGAGCCCCTGTCGACTGCAACCGGTCGAAGCTGCGCGTTCGCGCGTTAAACATTTGCCAGGGAGTTCCGGATTTTTCAGTCCGTTCACTTTTATTCAATCGGGTTCAATTATGCAACAAATTTCGTACTCCCCGAATGGTTTCAACTTAATTACGGAACAACTGTTATTAATTAATAATTGGCTCTCGATGAAGCTGAAAATTAATTCGAATTCACAATGCTGATCACTGCGTCGAAATGTACGTAAGTCTGCAGTAATCAATATTGCATGCCTGCAGAAGCAGCTTTTCTGACGCAAAAGCTTGATTCAATTATCAAATTTGCGGATCCACCCCTTAAACTGAAGAACGACGTTAACCGTCCCTACCTCCTACTGACGAAATATTGCTCGCATTCAAGTGCGACGGGATCTATCAATTCTCTCACTTCTGTATTTCGAGAGGGAAAAAGAACGGCGTCGTTTCTCCGTCAGACAACCAAGTTACGTCATTCCAAACTTTCGAGGTGGACGCAATTGCACCGACGTAATCGACGGCCGACGTAAAATTGATTTCGCGTTATTTTGTTAGAAAACAAATCCGATAAGAAACCCTTCCAGTCGCTCTGTTTTTGTAATAAAGAAGAAAAAATGTTCGCGAGACCTTAGACTTAATTTCCTTTCTTCCCGCAGCCCCGCTTAGCATCTCGACATAAAAGTGCTGCTTTGTAATTACAGGTACTGGTATATCGATGACGGACGCAAGTGGAAAACCGTACGGGGTCGATGCCGGCAACGGTTCAATGGCTTCGGTGGCGACATCTGGCAGCATCGCCAGCACGGCCTCGCCCCTGAGAAGCTCCCTGAAGAAGCCCCGGCCCCTCGGCATTCAGAACATGGGTTATTCCCCCCACAGTCCGACGCTGACGAGGAACGGCTCGCAGAAAAAAGTGCGCATACAAACTCACTCGACGGACGTTTGAGTCGCTCGTCTTATCAATGATAAACAATTGACAAGAGCATCGCATCTCCAATCGACAGGGTTGATTTATTTTCGCCGGTTACGTTGGTTTTTTTGCGCGCAATTTTTCCTTCGGTATGTTCGACTGGGAAAGCAGAGGCAGAGAAAAGGAAATGAACAATGCCTGGAACAACTCTTAGATTGTAAGCTTTGCCTTCGATAAACATGGATTCTTTGGCGAACCGTTGCGAATAGAAACGCAAGTCGAGGGAGCTTTGAGAAACGAAGGAAGTTATTCTGTATTGTTTTTGCGTTGTAAATTTATGAGTGTTGTCCGATTTTATTGTATTTATTATTGTTATCGAGCGAACGTGCCGTTATCGGGGAAAGGCGACGATTTTTAGGTTAGTTTTGGAAGGTTCTACCATATCGACGTGGAGTACCAAAAAATATCATTCATGAAATACGAGTTTTCTCGATTTTTTGTTTCGATTTAGTCAAATTTCGCGTAATTTTATTTGAAATAATTCGCGGTGGGTAATGTTCAAAATTAAACAAGTTGGTCGTTCTCGATTGTAAAACTGCGACGGTACGGTAGAAACTGGTACCTTACGAATCAAGTTAGTCTCCCGAAACAACTTTATCCCGACATGCTGTTTAACATGCATCATTAAATATGATTCGCGAATTATGCAAAGAATTGAAAATCGATGACTTGGCAAATTGCTTGGCGCGTAAACGAACCTTTACGAACCTGCAGTTGTTCGGAATAACGGCCGGACAAACAGACTGCGTGCAAATGAGATAAGTGCAGGATAATTTTCCTTCGTTTGGTTGTTATTTAGGCAGCGCTTAGCTGATCATTTACATACTAATGCGCGCGCAGTTCAGTTTGCCGGATAAGTGTAATAGATTTCTATCTGTTCTACGTTACTGTTAATCCAGCTATTTTGATACGAATGGAGATGACTTTATATACAAAAAAGTAAAAGAATACCAACAATTGTGAATTTGTCAAGAGAAAATGTACGGGCGTAATCCCGATTTCAACCGAATGTTGTTCAATAAGATTTCTTTTGTATCAATATTTCACTATGTCCTACTTGAAAATATAAACAATTTCCTTTGACATATTCGACTAATATATAGAAGGAAAACGAAAAAGAAATATATACGTTATTGTAGAAAGAGAGTGAGAGAGAGTAAAGAGAAAGAAAATTCCGTCCAGCCCTTCGTAGGCAGCTAACCGTTAAACGGTCAAAGAGATATTTATATTTTTTAGTAATTGTTTTTAATATATAAACCAACAAAGTATATAGATTATATAACGAACGATTAACAAATATTATTATGTTAAACACATATATATGTGTAAGATATATATATATATGTATATGTAAAAACACATGAATCCGTCCTGCAAGCCTCCTTTCTTGTTCGGAGCTAATCTTGTCGGCGCGACGCAACCGTGCATAACGTGATACTACGAATTTTCCTATATATTTATTCGTCGTTGTTTTGCGTCGACGATCGATCGAGAGCCGGCTTCGTTGATTAAGTGTCAATTACGAAATTGTCAATCGACGAAAGCAATTCCGACATATCAAACACTGCGAAAAACGAAAGATTCGAATTCCGACGTACGGTTGTATTTGAGTCACGCATGGAAATGTTAATTTTATCACCGGCTCACGCACGAATAAAACGCGTAACGTTTGAGTGGAATCCATAGTTCCATCCGCGATTCGTTTCGACAACCGATACGTTATGTGATTAGCAATAATCCGACGAATTTCGTCGCGTAAAATTCTTCTCTACGCCTCGAAATATTAATGTTTGATAATTTTAAACATAACTTTCATATTGAAGCTTTTACGGCTTTACTGTATACTGTATTATTTATTCCGCCCTGCGCATCTGTAAATATATTACGTGGTTTACGCGAACCGATGGTGAGAGTGATGAGGCGAAAGTGTGTGTAGAATAAAGTTGTTTGCAAATGACCGTTTGGCGATGAATATCATTTCCTACCCAAACCCATAAAAATACGCAACAGCGGCAATAATATTTGAAGGGGAAATCAAATACGTAAATTTGTTACTGAGTATTAGAAATGGCATTATTTATGTAAAACTTTTATGTATTTAAGAGTTCAACAATAAAATTGAAAATAGAAATAAATGGAAATATTACATCTATCATCTTTGCACCTCAGAATATATATGTCATAAAGCGATGAGATGTCAATCGTGTATGGATCATTTGACTTAAAGTATCATCTTTTTCATTATTTTCTTACATTTAAACAATTCTATATATTTGCGTTTAGGTATGAAATTTAGAAAATGAGTTTAACATCTTGTTGTTTTCGAATGACTGCTTGAAAACGACAATTACATCGGGCGTTTGAGCTCTGACTAATTTTCTCGCATAATTACAGAACGTCATAAGTAATGCAAAATAATGTGGAGATGGAACGCGAAATATTTAATAATCTCGCATAGTTACGTAAAAACGGACGAAACTTGAGCTGCATTTGTAACTACGATACAATTTTGTCCGGCAATTGCGTCTGGAACAAAGATCATAAATTCAATTGTAAGCTCATTATGTCTGTGATTGCGAATGAGAAAAAAAAGCGACAAAGCGCAATTTTGACCTGTTTGTTCCTTCTGATATACGTCCCAATAAATTCTCCATATAAATGACGCCTCGATAAATCCGTAATGCTCAGTGCCAGTAGTTGTAATCCTTTCACGGCCATCAAATGATACTTGATTTGAAGCGGCGTTTGGGGTGGAGAACTGTTTTACGAGACGCAATTTAACGAGAGATAAAATCCGGCGCATTCAGTTGAACCTTTCGGTGCTTTGTAACATTTTAACGCGACAGTCAAAAGAGCCCAATCCAATGATTCACTGCTTTGAAGGAAATTCGCGTGATTCTATTTTATTGACGGATTGAGAGTTTTACATGGTTCGAAAATGTTTGGTTCAGAACTAAGTAAATAACGGCAATTCCAATTCGTTCAACAAGCTTTTGACTTTGATAAAAAAATCGTGAATTAATCCACGTTTTATCTCCCACATTTTAGGAACTGATAGGATCTGCAATATCAAAATACATTCCATCCGTTTAAAATTTATATATATGGCATAAGAGTTGCAAAATTTTAAAAAGTTTTATAAAAATTATTTATTCACCTATTATTAATATTTTGTACAAGTGTATAAATATAATTTCACTTAAACGTAGCAGAAAATGTAAAATCGTATTGCATTAACAAACTCACCAATAAAAATGTACATAAACATCGATTGCTCATCTATCGTCAACCGACATTTTGTTCTCGAAAATGTTCGATGCTTACGATCCGTTACGATGTTGATCCTGCCCTAATCGTATTTTTCCGCGACACCGACAGTACAAAAATAAGAAAATCTCTACGCCTCATTACAGATCGAACGTTGGTAGGGAGCAGGAAAAACAGACCACTTGTTGTAAACTTTTGTAAAAAATTAATGTTTCATTTATCGATTTACAGATTAAAAACTTAACGACAGTTATTTGCCGCGCCGCTTCGCGTTTTCCGCCACTTCGCCGGCGCATTATCGTACAAGTGTGTCTTCGACCTAGGAACCAAAGTACACTTCATGCCAATATGCAACACCCGCGATATTACTATTAAGAGAAGCATCGGGACGAGCTTTGGCTGGTTTTCGCTGCAACGGACCGTCGAACGTTCCTCACCTCTTCCTCTTCGACACGGAAGAGAGAAACGAAAATGCAAAACACTTTGTACTCGAAAACGCGTGTACAAAGATACACAAGAATTTTCGTGAGAATTTATAAAAAAAGATGAAAGAAAAGAAATCACAAAAACGAGTGCGTCCGTAAATTCGTAAACGTCGTTCTAAAACCGCGTTTTCCGATCGCCCGCTTCCGCGTCTTTTCTAAAACCATAATTTACACAAATTCCCAGTCTTCATAAACTTGTATGAAGAGATTGACTTGAAAAGCGTTCCGGAGCTTCGATCGCCGCGTGATGCGTCTCGTTCACGGTGCGTAATTAAGTTGCAAAGTCGCGTTCCGTCGAGTGAACAAACTTTCGTCATGTTTTATCGGCTTTTACAAAACGTTCGTTGAAAATTGAAAAATTAAGTCTTAGTCAAGTACAGTGATTTGCGAGACAAGAAAGTTTCTCTGGAGCGAGAACAGACCTTGTTCTGTAAAACATTCCATCAGATACCATTAAAACAGATTCTAATTGTGTCTAAATGTATCTCTGCGATTTTTGGCAGTAAAGTGACCGAATTTGTAGCATGACTTTGGAATACCAATATATACAAAAACATTTATCTAATGGTTTCTGGTGGATTTGTTTAACGGAAGATGTTCCGGATGGTTCTCGTTTAGGGACACAGTTCGCAGGATCAGAAGCAGCTTTATCTGTTTTTGGGCGCGCTGGAAATGAGCTCGCGTCGCTTCCAGACTGGCGCGGTCGAAATGCCTCGCTGACTCTGACTGATTGTAATAGCCGAGATCGATGACGTCGAGGACGACGTTGTCAGGGAGGTCCTGGCGAGACTCTCGGCGTCCGGGATATGGCACGTCTGGTGCCTCGAGTCTGTGTACCGTCGTTTGGTGTATTTTTTGTTTTCGCTCGAGGTCGACGAAGTTGTCGTACCAGTCACCAAAGAGCTACTTATTTCCGGCCGGCTGATGCGCAACATCCTCTCAATGTCCGCAGTTTTGGACCTGAAACGGAAATTATACAAAAGATTAGTTTTATATGATTTAAATTAAAATATCCGATTCGCTTGATATTTATTTCTTATTTTCATGTTATTCCTAGAAAGCTATAACATTAATAAAAATATGAAAATTAATACTATATCTACTTTAATCACAAAATATAACCTTGACCTTTAATAAGAACAGCGATTCATTTAAAATCTGCTATGCTCGTCAAAGTTTTCATATACGGTCATTTATTCAAAGCCCGACCCAAGGATACACATGATGATCAAGGAACATGAAGGAAAATTGCGAAAAACTACTTGAGCGCCACTGAATGTCACATAAGATTCCTTTAATAAGGCTTCTGCCGCAAATTTGACGTCGAGTATTTCCTCGTCCAATCGAGTTTGCAACACCGCTTTGACGAGATAAATAAATTTGTGTAGATTGACCTATTTATTTAAACGGTAGTAATAATAGTAATGAATGGATACTGATATTATTAAATAACAAACCTTAAAACAGCGCCACCAATACTCGTGATGCTGGGGGTATATGGCGCCGAAATGGTCGCCCTCGATGGTTCGTGACTAGTGGTGGATCTCGTGATTTGTCGGACTTCGCTGGAAGTAGTAAAGGACACCCTTTGCAGCACGGCTTGCTGATCCGGAATATAAGAAACGGCTGTGACGGTGCTGTCTGGACTATTGGGTGGACTCGACGCCCAGGAAGGTGGCGAACTTGGTACCTGATCGCCTGACAAAGTCGCGGAAGATCCAACTGCACTATCACTTCCTTGCCTCCCTCCTAAAATAATGTTTTCCTCTACTTATTATCGCAAGAACATATAGGTGAACTATCAACTTTTATTGTCAGTTTTAATTAATGTGTTGACCCCGAACAGAACAACACGTGTTACCTACGTGGACAGATTACACGTGTAATCTACGTGGATTTCCAGGAGATATTTGGGAGACCGAGATTTTTGGGGTAAATTTTGCAGATTTCATGATCTCGTGGTATCTTAGAAGGAATTTTCGAACCCCGTGGATGTTCTGCTGAAAACTCACCTTCACTACAACCGGAAGTGGAACGTTGGCGCTGCCTCCTCGGGGGCGCGCTCGGTTGCTGCTGTTTCGGCTGCGTTTCCTCGATGAATGGTATATCTGGGTCGTCCAGATTCAGCGTGAATGCGCCCGACATTGGAATCGTGAGACTCGCGGTGATAATCATCGGCGACGATCGTCTTCGCATGTCCGTCGGGTCTTCGCTGGAACCGCTGTCGACGCTGTTGCTGCGCCCCTCTTCTTTCCGCCGGCTGCCCGGTCGTTTCGGCCTTCGTGGCCGTGGACCGATATCTCCACCGACACCGGCGGTCTGGTGGAGGCATTGTTCTCGCGACCAAACTTTCCGGACACCTGTTGTCGAAGACACCAAACTTTCCTCCACGGAAAAGTTCTCAGCTTCGCTTCCAGGATCGACTTCGTCGGGGCATTGTCTGCAAATCGATCGAGTTCTTTCATTATTAATCAACTCATTGTTCTACTAGGTAATTTGAATTTATTGTGCAGAAGACGGCGAATAAAAATTTAATTACGAGGCTGTTTGATTAAGGCTGTTACAGTAAGTTTCCTTATTACAGGAAAAGGAGACTTTTGCAAGATTAATGATATATCTCAGTTAATTAATTTGTTTGATTTTACTGCCTTAACGTACTCATAAATTAAAAAAAAAATAATAAAGAAATTGTGTCCGTCTGAGTACAAATAATGCTAACTCTTCAACACGCCTTGATAGTGCAGCGTCCAATTCCGGAGGATGGGTGTCCATCATGTGCAAGTAAAGTTCATCGAGAAGGGCGGCGGGAACGATGAAAAGCGTGTTCACGTGTTCCAGCAGTGCACGCACCACATTGATCACGTCTATCCTCTCTTCGGCTCTCTCCGCAGACACTTCCGACCGTGCTTGGCCAGGTTTTACACAGTGTAAAATGTTGGGCGCAAACACCTGGAACATTTCAAGTTTCCATTTCTAGACATTCGAAAATAAAATTTGAAGTATGTATGAAGTAAGTTAGTTTTGTTAATTTTGTTAGTTTTGTTAGTTTTGTTAGTTTTGTTAGTTTACTTCACTTATGTGCTGAGAAAATTAATATGGAAATATTTAAACATAAATGCCGTGTAAGAAGACAAATACACTCCAGCGTAGTTTTAAAATGGAATAAAATCTATTAAATTAATCAAAGAAAATGACGCTTCTAACGAATGTAACAAAATAATTAGCTGTAGATGATAGCCCAAAAATCAGTGCACTCAAGAAAAGTAAAAATATCACGACATAAATCCCCTAAATTCCCCGGTCACGTAAAATTGATTAAGTCGGGATTAAGTGAAGATTAGGAACAACTTCTACTCGACCTTCTTATCCGAAAGAACTTACAGTGGCTAAATTGGTCGTGTCCATTTTATTTCCCAGGATCCATTCTCCGTTCTCGTCTTGCTTATCTTCGCTGTTCACTGCGACGTCGCTCAAAAAATTGAGCAGCGCCCAGAGCGTCTCGCGATTCGGAGTCGGTAGCAATTGGATGAGATGCTGAAGTGCTTCTTGTTGTAAACGCCTGTTTCTGATTTCTGAAACAGTTTTATTAGATAATGAAAATGTCGGAATATGTGACGTCAGCTAATTATCTAGAAAAATCATTCGAATTCTTAATTTTTATTTATATTATTTATATTTTGGAACCTTTTTTATACATCCATGGTTTATTACTAATCACATAATATAATTATCGTTATAATTACTGGTTACAAAGTTAATAAGAGAAACAACTAAAATTTGCGATAAACAATAAATATTTGAGATAGACGGCTCACAATGAAATAGGAGAAGGTTACGGCAACTTTTATTCAATTGGAGATCAGTTACTTAGTCAGCATCAAGAGGCTTACTTTTATAGCGTTTTTATAGCTTTGTTTATCACGTCTACTTACTTTGTGTGTGAACGAATGCTTGGTAAAGGTCGCGACAGAGAAGAGGGTCGGGCAGGTCACGGAAGTACTCTTTTAAAAGTGCCGCGACATCGTGGGGACACTGTTCTGGCCCTATCTTGGTTTCTCTTCCACAGTCGAAGTCTTCCCTTAACTGTAATGCCGTAAAAATATAGTTTTGTCAACTAGAAATGAGGAATTGTATAAAATTGTAGTTTTACGATCTGATTCACGATTTGATGACCAAAAGTCACTTTCGGTCACGTTTTAGTGATTTAATTCACTCAAAATGATTATTACTGAATTTAATGAAATGGACTAAAAATTACTGATAATAATATAGTGAAATGTATTGAAATATTTGTCTCAGTATATGATCAGATCGTTAATAATATTAAAATATTTGTTTTACAAATCACGTTCAACTTGTAGCATTGTGTAAATAGATCTAGTTAACAGTTGAAATGAACATTTTGTTATTCGAAATGAGCCACTTGGATGACAAGTTATCTGGATTACATCAAAAGTCAGATGTATTATTCAACCGACACATATTAAACTACCATATAATCGATTAAAATGTTCTGCCATGAATTTAAGCGCGGGTCAAAACGTGGGCGTTCGGCAATGTGGGTGTACCCTACCGAAAAAGGATTCGTTACATAGCTACGTGTTGCGAATTTGTGTGTTGCACAGTTATGACATCGCACGGTTTTCTTAATTAAAATCATATTTTGTAATATAGCATTTTCCACATCTCATTTACGTGTGAATAAATAACGAAATATTTCAATTGAAGTAATAATTGATATAAATACTGACAATATTTATTAAAAATTGAATGTTAAGTAATTTGATTATTGATCATAGCTTTACCAACCTGTCTCACTCTTTTCTTCGACGGAGATACTCGAAAAATGCCAAGTGTTCGAAGTCCAGTGGCTTCCAAATGCTTGATACACTGTCGAACGATGCAGGGTACGGCGTCCCATTCCCCTAAACCTCCACTATCGCTCAATTCCAAGAGTCCTAAATCGCTGCCTGTCATCAGACCACTTTTCGATGACAGCGATTCGCAGGAACCGCTCTGAAAAAATCAAGTGATCCATGATTAATATCATTTCACCTGAATTACCACCCAATACTACTGAGAAAAACCATTACTGAAATTATACACTGAAAAAACTAACCTAAAAATTTGTTTTGAATGAAAACGATTCCTTTTAAATGAAAAGGATTCCTTTTCTG
>JABFPB010001062.1:0-28309 GCA_022817645.1 Ceratoteleas bidentatus | reverse complement strand
ATAAAAATGCAAAAGTTTACTTTTGAAACTTTAAACGCAAATATCTCAAAATCACAAAAAAGTGACTTAACTGGTTTCTTTTCAAAACCACAGAATTG
The DNA here is from genome assembly GCA_022817645.1 of Ceratoteleas bidentatus. Classification (NCBI taxonomy): domain Eukaryota; kingdom Metazoa; phylum Arthropoda; class Insecta; order Hymenoptera; family Scelionidae; genus Ceratoteleas; species Ceratoteleas bidentatus. The sequence continues at coordinate 28,211 of JABFPB010001062.1, read as the reverse complement.
TGATACAAAATTTATTTATTACAATTAAATATTTTTTAATTGTAATAAATATATTTCATTGTTTGGAAACGGGATTTAGACTAGTGGAATTGGATTGATTTTGGTACAAATAGACGAGTTTTGATTGAAAATGTTTTCAAGAATAATATCTTATATAAAATTAAGGTTATTACTATTTTACATTTAATAATTCATTTATGAAAGTTTAATTCAGATTTTACAACGTCATCTTTAAATTGCAAAAATTAAATGCAACTTTCGTAAACACTTATCACGTTCAACTTTCAGCTGAACGTTAAATTAACTCCATTTCCGAGCTGATCCTACTCGAACGTCCAGTTTACACTTTTCAACTCAAATAAGAGTTGAACTTTAAGCAAACACAATTTCTCTTAGTTTCTATTCAGATCATTCACTCAGTTCATTGACATTCTCAATCCTGACCTTTCAAATTTAATTAAACTTATACTTTTACCCGTTAGATACACCGGTAGAAAATTATATCAATGGAAAAGTGCTGAGGAATTAATTAAAACAGAACTGGCACAAGTGTTCTTTGTTTATATTTTTGAAAACATTTTTTAATCAAATATTGCCTTTGTAGATTAGTGAACGAAGAAGGTTTCAGAAAGTTATTATAATTACTTGCGTTGTAATTGCAATTATCTACCAATTTGGGTACCCATTTTTGTAATCACCTTGACTCATAAATTTAAAGATCAAGTGAATAATTTCAATTCCGGATTAATATTATTACTGTTATTTTCAATAACAGTAATAGTGAATGTATAATTTTCATCGTAAATATCTTAGGAAACGTTCAATAAATATGTAATTCCCTTGGAATAACGTGAAATGTGCAGAAAGCCGACTTTAATTATATGGTTAAACAGTTATTCAGATGTAATTCAAAATTTGCACAATAATTGTAATGTTTAAATGTAATGAATGTTTTCTTAATTAATATTCAGTTGATATTTAAATGTATAAAATACGGTGATTAGAGCATTGCATCTCTTAAATGACAAATTTCGCTGCAATTTTCAGTATCTCGACCACTCTTATATCTCGACTAATCATTCTTTTTTTAAAATATATTCTTTGGAAAATCGCAAATGTATTTTTATAACAAAATATTCCCGATATATTCCCAATATATTCCAATTTTTTTTTGTTGCAATATTTTGGGAATATCTTGGTAATATATTGGGAATGCATTGAGAATATATTAAGAATACATCAGGAATATAATGGAAATATTTTTTTTTCTATGATGACCATCCACTTTACTTTGAATTCTTACATTCCCATCAAACTCTCTTTGGTCCCCAAACAATCACCTGATTCAATTTCGCCAATTTCCTCGCGTACTCGATCGCCGACGCTTCCGAGTGGCTCCTCGTGAGGTTCATGTCGAACTCCGTCTCCGCGACTTCGCCGCAGTCCAGACTCGAGCTCCGGACCGCCTTCTCCAGTTCCGCCAGCTTCTGCCGCTCGTTTAGTATCTTAAGCTTCTTTACGAACGGCAAGCCGCAGTACTCCGGCGACAAGTCGTCCACCGACGCATACATCTTCGTCTGCTGCCTCAGGTGCACCAGGTTCTGCTTTAGCTGGCAGCGCCGCGCCGGCGAGCTGGGACTCGGCGAGTTGGTTTTCAGCGAAGCGTCCTTCAGCATGGCCCAGGGCTTCCTCGTCGCGCCGTTCATGTCCTTCCGACTGGGACGTCGCGGCATTTCGGCGGTCACCTCCTGCGTGGCCGGGATCTCAGTCTCCTCGGGGATAGTGTCCTTCGGGAGCAGTGGTTCCTGGAGAGGAATGCATTTAGATAGAGTTAATTTTAAATTTAAAGTTACACTCACCGCTAAAACTTAGCTTAATTTCAGACATTTTTAAGACGTCTTAAAAAGTGTCTTAAAATAAGATACATTGCGTCTTAATTTCAGACATATCGCGTCTTAATTTAAGACAATTTTCACGAATTAAGACGCTTTTTCGTGTGTCTTAATGTCTGTTTTTTACTGTGCTCTGAATGAAGAAATGTAACATTTCGTAAGAAGAAAATAGGGACCCTTTATAAAAAATCTTTGAAAAATGTGTTGTATTCAATTTGAGGAATTTTAATTTTGAACCACTTTCTATTCGGAAATTTTGATAGGACCTTGAAAATCATTAAACTTTCGTTCGGAACATTTTTTTGTACGATGCTTATTTGTCGAAATATTTCAGGGTTAGTTAAAATCTGTATATTGCCAAGTAGTCATTTTACCTTATACTAACACATTTCTATATGGTTATCAAAATGTGGAAATTTAAAACAGAAACTTTAAGTAGCATTGACACCAAACGCGGTGGTATATTTGTGCAAATTGCATGCAAATTTTATTCTTCATCCAATTTGCATAAGAGCTAATATAAATTTGGGAAAATTCAAAGTAGAATATATCTGCTTTTTCGATCAATTCCTCTCAAATTTTAACTGTGAATTCCTCCTTACTCACCTAATAATTTATTTAAATTGTACAAAAATAGGTCGAGTAGAAATAAAAGTATGGACAGTCAGAAACATTTGAGAAACATAAATTGTGTGACGTTTAATGGATAATTTTGTAAAGTGAATAAAACTGAATAGTAAATAATTCAATTTCTATTTTTGTAATGATTACTTAGAACTCCTTACTTAAGGAATGTATTCTATAGTTTTCATACGAAGAAATGGCATATCCGGAAATGTCTTATCTTAACAATTATTGTTTTGAAAACGGTGTAACTAAATTTAATGGAAACAAGATTTTTTTTGAAATAAAAATAAAAATTACTAGTAATTCATTTATTTAAATGTCTAATATTTGGTTCCAGCTAGAATATTGTATAATCTACAAATTCCTACAAAAAATACTAAATTACAAAACTCTCAACAGCAATAAAAGTCAGTTTTCAAACTATTATTGCAACATTTTTCGTAAACGATGGCGAGTTGTCTACGTATAAATCTCTGAAATGTTCTTGTGCATACTGAGTTAGCCCACATACGTCATATATTTCTTGGCCACTTTATTAATCGTTTCCTCGCATCATTCACGGTTAAAAGCTTTCTTTCAGGAGTTTAAGTAGAAAACACATCAGATGTGATATATGACTTTAAAAAGATATAAAATGTATACACTGAGAAAAATAGCTGGTAAAAGTTACCATTTTACTTGTACAAGATACCACTCTAGTCGTACGAAGCACAATTTCAAGTGACAAGGCATACTATTTGTCAACTGATAACACTGGAACACTCAAGTGGTAAGTTTATGATTTGAAATAGTAAATTATTAATACTGATATATCTATATTTATATATAGAGAAAAAATACGATAATTATGAGTATATACGCAGTTTTTCAGTCTGAAACAGTCTGAAAAATATACATTTTCATACCATTTGAAAAGTTATGAAAAGGTATGAAAAAGTATAAAAATGGGACTTTTCAGACATATCTTATTGCATTCTGTATGGTCATATTACTGATATTTATTCAATAATGTCAAAAATGGGGCAAAAAACAACCCTGCTTAAAAATTCTTATGTAAAATTTTATGTATGATATTATATAATTTTTTTGTATAAGAAATTATGTCTCAATTTGGCGTATTTTACATAATATCTTATCTAAGATTTTACTTAAAATGGCATGTAATATTGTACATAAAATCTTAATTAAGATGTTACATAATCTCTGACATAATTTCTTACAAAACGTGGCCAGAGAAACAAACGATGGAAAACATTATGTAAGATTTAATTTAATGTCTCATCTAAAATCTTAGATAAAATATCTAGATATTGAATATTAATATTTACATACAATTTTACATAAAATCTTGCATAAAATTTTCTACCATTTCTTTCACTGGCCACGTGTTATGAGATATCGTATAAGATTTTATATACAATCTTACGTACGATTTTATGTACAATATTACTATTATTTATGCACAATATACATGATGTTTTACGAAAAATCTTAGGTAAGATATTATATAAAATATTGTGTAGTTTCTCATAAACCAAATTGAGACATTTCTAATATGAAATATTGTGTACAATTTTATGTAAGAATTTTTCAGTAGGGAACCAACGATTGAACAAATAAATTTCTTTGGGCAAATATTGGCCAATTCTGGAACTACCTGCATCTCTGGGAACGTATAAGTCTTGGCTCAAAGTGAATGCTTTCTTAACTCAAAGCTCTGAATCTGCTTTTATTTATCGTAGCAAATAAATAGCAAACATTTACGTAGAAATGTTGAAACGTTGAAATAACGTAGCAAACATTTCTGCTACGTTATTTCAACAGAATCCCCATTAAAAACTTCATATTGAAACATACAGAAACATATTGGAATATTTGCGGGAATATTACGTATCAAAACATACAAAGGCAGGATTCATTTTTACGAATTATTTTTATACGAAAGGTATATATTTCAGGCTGGGTATTGTCACCGTTTTTACATACAAATTACTCAAACGAAATCGACGTTAAAATTTGGGTGAAAAAAACATCCACAGTCAAGACTCGATCTCGGGCCTCCGAGATACTAGTCCAGTATCTTAACCACAAGACCACGATGCCATATGAAAGAAGCTACCTATTATATACATCACTTATCATGAGGCAGATTCTCGACGAGTTATATTTAAAATACGATAGTTACTTACAAATGGCATCGTGGTCTTGTGGTTAAGATACTGGACTTGTAACTCGGAGGCTCGAGATCGAGTCTTGATTGTGGATGTTTTTTTTCACCCAAATTTTAACGCCAATTTCGTTTAAGCGTAATTTGTATGTAAAAACGGTGACAATACCCGGCCTGAAATATATACCTTTCGTATAAAAATAATACGTAAAAATGAATCCTGTTAAATATGTCTTTGTATGTTTTGATATGTAACATTCCCGCAAATATTCCAATATGTTTCTGTATGTTTCAATATGAAGTTTTTTAATAGGGGGAGGTTAAAGATGGTGGGTAAATATATGTGGAATTGAACGGTCTAAAGCATTAAGGGGAGGCTGAGGTAAAGATTAAGTATGTAACCAAATGGTCAGACAAATTTGAAGATGGAGAAATGCATGGTTGAAGGAAGGGAATTTAATGAGGTAGTAAGTTTCTTTACCCCCGCCTATTTTTAACAACAAATTTCGGAACATTTTCGTTTGGGCAATTTGAAATGCAAAATGCTTCTTAATGATTAACGGAGTTAGATGTCTGTTTGCAACCTCGCACTGCAATATGTGACAAAAGAAAACGCAAGAGGAATGTGAAATTTCTCAGGTCTCTTTCAGGTCTAAAAGTTTATTTCCACTTATTATTGTTTATTCAGGGCATATGCAGAGTTTTTAGGTTTTTTTATAAAACATATGCAATAAAATAGTGCCACTATAATAATTATTAACTAAATATTCATCAACGCCAAAGAATTTAAATATTCTTCAATTCAATCACTTTAATAGACGAATCACGATTTTTTATACAATATTTTGCACAGCAATATTACCTGCTATTAACCAGACCTACTGCAATAAATAGGATACCGTGTTTCCTCCAGGTTTCTACGCCAATACGAAAATTGTTATGGTCGCCGTACTCGGACTGCATTAGGTAAAACCTCAAATGTTAATAAGCTAGGCGTTTTAAGCAATGCGATTATTACCAAAACTGATGTACGCTATGATAATTTTTCATACTTCCGATCCATAATGCCTCGCCACTTTAATTGAATACTGTTCATTTGTACCTAGCCATATTTCTTAATTTAATCATTGTTCTATTTATTCTTTACTAATTCGTGTAGTTTAAACAGACTATGTAATTTTTTAGTCTCAAATTTATTTACACTATGTATATTTCAAGAGAATGTTCCCGTTTATATGTTCAAATAAAATAAAACTAAAGATATTTATTTTAATAAATAATGGGAAAACATTAATTTTTCTATCACTCCCATGTTAAACATCTCTCAACTTTGACATTAAATATCTCGCATATAAGACGGTCAAAGTTGCTGAAATAGTGTAAATTAACGCTTTGAAACTTGATTAATTGATGTACCAAATTCCAGCACATTGGCGAATGTTTACCTTAGTGCTAATACTACTTTAACTATATATTCCAGCATTGCTTCAAATATGTATGACTTGGTGTTGAAAGTCAGCCAAAAATATTTAAATATTTTATTTCCATAATCACGATCGGATACATAATGAAATTATTAATCTTTCATTGAAATGTATGAAATTTACTCTTTACTCCTCACTTTTCATTTCTCTCAAAACATTCATCTTTTGAATTTCTTATCTACACAGTCAAACACATGACTTAATCTTTACAAATAAGTTTTCTCCCCTGCTTTCAAATTTGTATGGATCTAAAAATAAATATTCTCTTTTAATCTCTAGCAGTTTAAAAAATTCGAAAACCTGACCGTTTATCTAAGTTAGTTGAGATCACTGAATGATATGCTTATATCTCCAAAACATTGTAAATAATTTTCTTCTATGCGAAAATAGTAAAACCGAATTAACCCCATCAAAAACTAAGATGACAGGGACGTAATTTTTCAAAAATTAAAATCACAAACATCAGATCTTGCAATAATCAGCCATTGCTCCGGTTTCTTTCAACCGTAGGACTGACTAATTCCTGCAATATCTGATGTTTGTAATAAAAATTGTTTTTTACACCACTTGTCATCAACTTAGTTTTTGCGAACATCTTACTTTAATGAAAGAGCTGTACCAAAAAATCGGTTGAAATACGCATGCGCGTAGGACACCCCGTTTTCAAAGTCACGAGTTTACGTGCGGCTTGTCGGGTCTCGGTCGGGAGACCCCGAAGCGATGATAATGTAATATAATATGTCAGTTTTTTCGATCAGGGGAACAATAAACGTGACTCGTAAACCGTCTGGATCGGGCGAGCTATAAAAAAGCAAGCACGTTTACGAACTTATTTATCTCGTTGCATAAAATAACGCGGGGAATCAATTGCAGCGCCACGAGGACTTGGCTTTTCAAGCAGACAATGCTTATAAAAGGCAATCGGATAGTTGGTTGTCGTATTTAGAAACTTTCGCGGCGGAATGGAGTTTTCAATGGTTCGCGCGACAATACGGACGCGGGGATTCCCGATGACAATGTCGCAAGGTCGTAACCGCAGAACAGTTGCACAGATTTTTCCACATTGTTAACTGAAAACTAACTAATTGTTTACAAAGTAACTTCGGTTCGGCATTTCGTTGCGACGATTTTTTACGGACGACAGTGGACATTTTTCATATCAAGTGTCAGTGTTCATTAACGTTAAATAGGGAATGATTTTTAAAATCTTTCTATTTAAAAAGACCGTCTTTTCATCAATGCCAACCATTTGAATTGGAAATGGGCAAAGTGCAGCAATGCTTTGAATTATTTTACATTGCTCGCTGGCTGTTTTAAGGGGACACACTATCTCGTTACAGAATCACATTAGGGTTTCAGAAATCAGTTTTTTTTCGAGGAATTTTGGTTCAGAATGAACCAAAAAAATGTTTAATCTCCTAAAGATTTTTCCCTGCAGCGAAGTCTTTAGTTTTTCCCAATATCAAACTTGATGAAAGTGAAAAGAATTGGATTTCGCGCTGAATTTCGCATTTATTGAACTCTATTACTTTTTAGATTTGCTTTGAATATATTCTGACCGAATAAATTTCAACTGGGAATTCAAAATCTTTTTTTTTCAAATATCGATCTAACTCGATCTGAAAAGAATAGAGAAGAATATATGTTTGTCTGTAAAATGAGGAATTGAACATAAATTAATTACTTGAGTTGGAAAAGTAATTATATCCTCATTTTATTTCTGTTCCATTCGATGAGATCTACATTCTCACAATACCAATGTTTTCAATTCCGAATCCGACAATTTGCAAATCTTACACCCACTGAAAAAATATATTCATTTCATATTCAATTCATATCAAATCTCATATCATTTTACATATCAGATTTCATGTTTAAATAAACCATTAAAATGTTCATATTAAATCTAATATATATTTTCATATTTCATTTCATATGAAATTTAATATTTAATATGAAATGAAATATGAAAATTAATATTAGATTTAATATGAACATTTTAATGAGATATTAAACATGAAATCGGATACGAAAAATGATATTAGATTTGATATGAATTTTAATATAAAAACTAACATGAAATCTAATACGAAAAATAACATTAGATTTAATATTAACTTTTACGCATACCCATCTGGATTTGATTGATGCAGTATGAAATTTAAAATGAAATTAAACATGAAAAATAACATAATTGATCGAATCCCAATGGGTATATACACAAATTCATATTAAAACTAATATTATATTTCATATTAAATATTAAACTAATATTAGATTTCATATTAAATTTCACATTAACATTCATATTAAACATGGCCTGAATTTTGTATATTAGATTTAATATTAAATATAATTATATTTCTAATATTAAATTTAATATATAGTTTTTCAACAGGGAAAACAACAGGGCAGTTACAGTTACAATACAATTACAAATCGAATGAACCAGGCCTTGAAATAACGCAGTTACCCGAACTCCGTGGAAATTACATTTCGCGAAGGAGTGAAACGCGGATAACGTCGTTCGGTGAAAGGTACGCTGGACCGAGATACGCTGTCGGCTGCGTGGGTGGCACAGTAGCACTATATATCTGCGGATATATAAAGCGAGGGGTGGCTGCCTAAGGGGTGGTCCGGACGCCGATGAACGAATATCCCCGCCGCCCGGTCACCCCTCTCTCTCGCGCGGTGACGCGTGGGTGCTTTCAAGGTCAATTCAAGAGCGAACTACGTAGTACAACGCCTCCGTCGCGACGCCCCGGCATAAAATGTACGTACGTGTACCGCCACAGGTACGCGTAGGTTCAAGTACAGTCCGCTCCAAGTCAACAGATTCCAATGTAGCCCGGAAAAAAGCTATATCGACTCGTTACAGGAACCAGAGTAATTTTCGAAGAAATTCGAGTGTATTACCGTGTTCAGAAGGTAGAAATCCTTTGATTTGAGTACAAACACGGCTATGTTTGGAGAATATTTGAAAGTCGACATTTTCTAAAATTGAGTATTTTGAAAGTGGGGTATTTTTTAAAATGTTCTGGATGTGGTCGTGTTTGTACTTAAATTAAACAATTTTTTATTCCAAATATAGTAGTGAAGACGAGAAAGTTGAAAATCAACATTTTTTAGTAATTGTAACTGGTTATTTTAATACTGAAAATGTTGCTTTGCGGGTGATAAAACTGGAGGAATTCCACATTCCAAACGACTAAGTTTTTGTCAGACAGGTCGGCTTGATAATTAAAAAAAAGTTATGTTTTTTTCGATACTGTACGGATTTCTATAATGATAATATCAATGATATAACAAATATAATAAGAAGTATAGTTAATAAAATTAATATATCACGTACATCGTTCACTCGTGTTATCGATTTAGTTTAAGAGCTCGTACGTACGATTTGGCTGATAAGTAGCATGTCGCCTATGGGTGGTTTTTTTAACGATCGAAGTTTTTGACAAACTACCCACCAAACACTATTGTTTTCGGGATCAGCAGGAGAAGTCGAACGGTTAATTTAAATTCTAATTTGGAGGCATACTTGATTGTAAACATCGGATAATGATTTATCGTGTTATTATGCACAGTGAAATAGGTTTTATTCGGCGTTTCAGCCCCCAAGAGATTGCCCGAATTATGGACATGAGAACGTTCCGCCCAGGCGCAAGGATCAATGATTTTTCACAGTGAGGGTTAAACATTATCAATCCGTATTGCGACTTCGATTTTGTTATATATTTAGAGTGGTGTAATAGACTATTAATGTTTAGGAGAAAATAAAACAATTTTGTATGTAAAAAATACTTTTTTAAATAAAAAATTCTCATATTAAAAATATACAGGTATTAAACAATTCAAAATAAAGGAAATTGACGAAGTGTTGAATTTAAAGAATTTTTTGTACTTTAATGAAATTAGAAAGATTCTGAATAGGAACTGAAGGAGAGAACAGAATCGCTTCAACCCCAGTTCCAGTTATTTTGGAGTAGAATCTTAATTTTGAAATTGTCTCAATTCTCTTTGAAGTTGATTTGACTTCTATTTGGAGTTATTCCATTTTCAACTCAATAAAGCAAGTGAATCTACTCACATTTTTCCCAAAGCAAGAATCACAGAATCAAAAACACTCTTCATTTCCTAAATTATAATCTCGTCTTATTTTATTTCCTTTAAGACTGTATGAGCGTTTTCCAACATTTATCGTTTTCGTCTTTCCAAATTCGTTATTTTTTCCGTGTGAAAAATTCCTATTACGATACCCGCATACAAACCGGGAAAAATTGTTTAAACATTTAATGCTTTTTGTTGTCTAAATATAGCCTAAAATAAATACGTATAATAGGATAATTATGGGATGTGACAAGAATCTCATCTTAAATGTATGAGGACAAATAAATAATGTATAAGGAATAACGAAATACATTCAAATACGTTTACTGAAGGCACTTTGTGTATCTTGATCTATAAATACTTTACTCACGTAAACGCAAGTTACAATAACCGCTCAATAATCAATATTATTTAAAACAAAGCATGCATAGATGTCATTGATGTTAAAAATATTTTGCAATTAATATTTAGATATAATAAAAATAGTAATCAAACTGTAACGTCCAATCGGAAATATAAATATTTCTAGTCCAAGTCATACTTTCGGAGAACGTGTATAGTAGTTTTACCAACGACATTGACGACGCCACTGTCCTGAAGCAGTTTCAGAGCGTCCTCAAACTTCTCTCGAGTCACCAGCTGAAAGAAAAAAATTCGTTTAGATTTCAAAACTGAGTTTCTTTCAATTAATTCACAACTGAAAATAAGGAACAGCTGCCGTACCGTTTCTTCCGAATCCTTTATTTCCTGCAAGAATTTAGCGTAATTCACAGTTTTTATTTTTCCTTTGTTATTCAGCACCTGTTTCATTTTTTCCGACAGGTCCTTAATCACCATTCTGTTCGTGTTAGATTTTCCTGTTGTAATAATGTTGATGTCTACGAGACCACTTGTTGGATCTGTTGCAGACTGAATCAACGCTTCGCAGTATAATCTGAAACATAAAATTTAATTGAATAAATACATTTTATAACATTTCATGTAATAATATCCCTAAATTTGGCTGACTTTGGTACTGTTTTCGAGAAAATAATTGTTGAAATTGCCCATTTTGCTAAGTTATACATTCTCTCTTATGCTTGTGAGTTTAAAATTTAACCTCACTGGCATTGTTCACGAAAATTTCCAAATTGTGAATATTTCGTTTGTATTCACCTGTAAGCTTCGTTAACATCCTTTACTTCCACCAAATTGCTAAAGCGCACTTTGGCATGGGCCTCAGCCAATCGGATCAACGATTCCAGCTGACGGGGATACGCGGTGATTTGTCCACTACTTTTACCCATCTGCCTCATTTCCACGTAGGTCTGCTGCAGCTTCTGTTGGGCCTCTTCGCTTAGCTTCGGATGCACGTGTTCCTTCGCAAAAGCGATGTAGTCCCTCAGAACACTCTGGTCCACGAGATCGTCCTCATCCTCGGGATCGTCGTGGTAGTACAAAGACACCAAGTGTTTCGCGAGTTTTCGGTCGAAATCTTCGCTCTGTGGGTCCAGCACGAGGAAAATCAGGTCGAAACGAGACATGAGAGAATGTGGCAGTTTCACGTTTTCAACGATCTGAAAGAAAAAGTCATTGTACGTAATTGCATTGAATGAAGAATGGAAATTGATGGATTATTCAAACTGGAAATGAATGACGAACGAAAATGTATTCAATATTCACTTGAAATTAATTATGAGGGATTATTTAAATAATTTTATTTAAACATTTCAAGTTTGAATACATTTTTATTCGTCATCCAAAAATCATAGAATAAGAATTTTGCCATCTCTGATTCGACGTTGTTGGAATGTCTAACCGTTTTATTTTTGTTCCACTGAGATTCGCACGGATTGGCAGCTGCGAGAATGCTCGTTCTCGCGTTCAGCTGACAGATGATACCGGCTTTGGCGATGCTGAGGGTTTGCTGTTCCATCACCTCGTGCAATATCGAACGAGTGCCTTCGTTCATCTTGTCGAATTCGTCGATGCAGCAAATGCCGTTGTCGGCGAGAACCAGAGCGCCGGTTTGGAGAACCATTTGACGAGTTTCGGGATCTTTTGTGACGTAGGCTGTTAAACCGACAGCGCTGGAACCTGAAATGAACATCAGAAAATAATTCGTAGAATACTTTGATTCGTTCAGTTGAATATATATAGTTGTTTTTTTTCATAATATATTTTATTCATTATTTCACCATTCTTTTACCAATCATTACCTTTTCCACTGCTGTACTGAGAACGAGGCACCAGATTGAATGCAAACTGCAGGAGTTGCGACTTGCTGGTACCAGGATCGCCGCACAAAAGAATGTTTATGTCAGATCTGAAATTCGTTCGGCCTTGCAAAATGTGCTTCTTTCTGGTACCACCGAAAAGCTGTAATAAAATTCCTTTTTTGATGTCGGTATTTTCATATATACTGGGAGCGATGTTTCGCGCCAGACGTTCGTAAACGTCGGGTTTTTGGGACAGCAGTTGCAAGAGCTCCACTCGTTCTGGAGGGAAAATGTGTTCCTTGCCTTCCTCGACGTCATAGAGCCTGGAAGAGTAAGTATGAGTTGAAATAAGGAAACTAAATTTTTCCAACAGCATAACTTTATGCTAATGATTATCCAGATCAATTAATTCGTCCTGCATCAATTCACTGATAAATTAGCAAATAAATGAAATGAAAATGTTTATTTATCTATAAATGATTTGATTTTTATAGATTTTAAATTATATAAAAACAAAATATCTCATTCATTCGTATTCATTCTGAGCCTTAACAATGACAAATAGTCTAAATTTCAGTCAAATCATTAGAGGTTTTAATCTTTCCGCAATTTTTTAACCCCCTCATCCCACCCACCTCTTTGAGTCCTGCTTCCTGAAATGGATGACGTCAATATGCGTCTTGTAAACCGCCCGTATGTTGGAAGCCCGCGGGTGGACCTGGATCGGCACCGCCCGGTAGACCCCGGTGACGGCGACTCGGTCGCCCGGGTGGACGCCGTCCACCAGGTCATTATGCGCAAACAGCACGATCGTGTGCGGCGTCTGTCCCGCCGCCATGTCGTCCGGCGACTCCTGCAGCTTGACCATCTGCTTGTCCGAGAAGTGGCTGCGGTTGTGCACCAGGCTGAAGCAGAACTTGTTGTTGCAGTGGGTGCACAGCGTCGGCTCGGCGATCCTGCCGCGCTCGATCTCGACGCTGCACGTGAACGAGCACATGATGCACTTGAAAAATCCCTCGCGCATCTCGGGGATGATGTTGGACGTGCGGATCACCATCCCGTGGACGGTCACCAGCTGGTCGATGTCCTCCGGGTTGAGCATCCGCATGTTCTTGGTCTTGGTGACGTTGAAGGGCCGCACCTGGATCTGGTGGTTGAGCTCGACACTCGGGTGCTTCGCGAAGAACATCTCGTTGGCGGCCATGTCGAAGAAGGGGATGATCTCCTGGGGATAGCAGACGAGCTGCCGATAGAGGTTCTCGTCGAAGGCCTCCAGGTGGGCGCAGTTGATGCTGAGGTAGGGCTCCTCGAGGATGGCGATCTCCTCGAGCTTCTGCAGGTAGAGCGGCTCGGAGAGGTCCATGGTCTGGGGCAACTCGTCGTTCTCGGCGTCGGGGTCGATGAAGCGCTCGACGAAGCGCTTGAACTGCTCCTTGCAGCGGCTGACGACGATGTCGGTGCCCCAGATGACGAGGTTCGCGCCTGAGGCGCCGTCGGTCTCGGAGGACGCCGGGGCAGCTTCTTCGGGGATCTGCGAGTGGAAGGAGATTTAAGTTTTTGTTATTGGGTAGTTTTAGGCTTGTCAATTGAACTTTTGTCGTTTTCATATTTATTTCTGTATTTCTGTTTGTACTTGATATAAAATTCGAAAAAATCCTAATGTGTGATCAGATCATAAGGAACCCAAAATACATGAAAAACATAAAAAACATAAGAACTGTTCGTTGAACATGTTCATGAACAGTTCAGAGTTCAAATGCAAATATCTCATCATTGTGCATATATTTTATTATTTTGTATGTTTTGGATTACTTATACACTGATTATACATTTGGACTGCTTTTTCGAATTTTATATAAAATAAAAATAGAGATATCGAAATAAATATGAAAAAAGGCAAAAGTTCAATTGACAAGCCTAGGTAGTTTGAAGTATCCTTGTAGGAAAGGGGAGGAAGGGTAGGGTTCAGTGAAATTATGGGAGAAATTCATATGTTTATTTGTATAACAGCTGTTTGTGTAAAATTATATCTGTGGTATTGAGAAAAAAACCAGTTAAGTCATTTTTGGATACATTTTATTCCTAGAACTATATTTATATAGTTACATATTTTAATGTATATTTTCATTGGGGAACGTTGAAAAGTTGTTATCTGATGTACATTTTGCTCAATTTTGACAAAACATAACCAGTCATGTGTCCTTTTGGAGGAAAAATCAGTTAAGTGCCCATTCAAAAAACATACAAAAACATAAGTTCAATTTTTGCAATTTAAACTTAATTTAAATATCTCAAAATCACAAAAAAGTGACTTAACTAGTTTTTCGTCAAAACCACAGATATAATTAGTACATTTCCCAGTTCCGGTAAGTGCATTCCCCCATTTGTCATCCGAGGGATTTATTGAAAGTGTTCAAGAATTGTATATTTCAATCATGTATATCTCAAAAACTGTATCGCTGAATCTCTTCAGTTTTAATGTACATATTGGTTATGATTCTGTTTTTCATACACTAGTTTTTTAAAGAAATTGTCAATACATTTTTGTCATAACTAAAGAAAATATCACGGTTTTTTCGAAACTTCGAAATTCAATATCTCGATTATGGTATGACTGAATAAGCTGAAACTTTGTTAAAAAATGAATAAAAATAAAAAATTAATAAATATTATACCAAATTTTTCAGAAAATACAAAAAATGATCGTACTAATAATACAGTTAAGGTACTGTGCTTATGAAAGGGCTGTACATTTAAGGTGGGAAATAGGAATATGCGTATATTGGGATCTGACTTTTACCAATACACTATCTGGATCAAAACTATTCAACTTATACACAGTACAATATTTTCCCAAATTTTATCATAAATATGTTATAATTAATCAAACTTTCTTTAAAACGACTCATAGGAAAGACCAACAACCAATTATGATACATGTTTTTTTCTAATAAAAATTTCAATTTGACTTGTTAACACAAATTCTTAGGCCATGATCCCATGTCAGATCCAATTGATGGAAATATGTTTTGTTATTACTTCACAGGAATGGTTTGATTGTTTCAAGAAATATAAAATTTCATAATAATTGTATGCCAAAATAAAGACAGACATTTTTCGACAATTTTGGGTTTTTCATGTAATTTTAAAACTAGTAATTTCTTTAATTATTACCACATTTTATAATCAATTCTGATGTCCATTTATATGGTATGTAATCAAATATGTAGTGAAATTGCTTGAACATTTGCAAAATTTTTCTTCAACATCCACTTTCATCTTATCTGCATATAAGAAAGAAACTTGATAAAAACACTGCGATATATTCAAAGATCAATGTTTACCGGGTCTCCGATGTTGACCTGCCGCAAGCTGCGCTTATCTCCGCCAATGTCAGTCCTGCGCCGCATTGGAGTTCCATGTCCACTGGCACTTCTGGGGGTTCTAATGGAGGAAAGGGAGCTAGGGGTACCATAGTTAAGAGGAGAGGACAAGTCGATGTTGTGCGACCCTGCATTGTAAGGGCTCGTCTGCTGGGCTCTGAATGGAGAAGATGGGGTTGGTGCAGGTCCATCGGAGGTTGCAGGAAGGGTTCCCGGAGCTTTGCTTGTGAGCCATCTTAGAGGAGTGTCTGTGTTCTGATTGCTGGGTCCTAAAATGAAAATATGTTCAATTTTAATCTCTCGAAGTACTCTTGAAATTCTGATATTGTAATTTGTAAAAGTTTTGGAAAATTCTAGAGGTCAATGAAAACAAATTAAATTAAAGTACATTTTCATGAAGTATTATTTTTTTATTTTAAATTTCATGTAGCCATTCTTAACATATTCCCTTTGTTCGACTGTTAGACAATTTCACCTATTTAAATTCTTGAAGAATTATTGTAATTAATCGTTTATCTGTCCATACTTTAATGAACAATTAACTAATAAAATAATTAATTCTAAATACCCAAAGCAATAAATAAATTAAAGCAATAAATCATCAAATATAACATGTAAACAAACCAATTATCCAATAAATTAATTCCAATCACTCTCAAACAATGCACTGATTAATTAATAAATGCAGATTAAAGTAAATTAAAATAACACAAAATACTTACCCGCTTTTTGTGGTGTCCCATTCATTGTCGCCCGTGAAATTCTACTCGATCTCGAGCTCGGCGTTGTCGCCTGACGAGGAGTCCTCGTTCGCGGGCTCTGATCGCCGTTTCTCTGCGGCGTGCGTGGAGTGCGCGGCGTTCTTGCAGGACTCGACATTTTCGTGACGTTTCGTCGTTTTTCTAAATCACGTCCAAAATACTTTTCTGTCCGTATTCGAAATCCCACTTACTACTACAAACAACAGTAACTCACAACAACGCTCTCTCAGCATTCACAGTGCACGGTTTCCCGCTCAAAGTTGCGGTTATGTATACATCTCGGCGCGATCGGCCGTCTTTGTCTTTTACGGAGGTCGGAATAGGGTTAGAGCGAGACGGACAATAGCATGCTGGCTTCCATAAGGAGCAACAAGTGTGGCCAACGTAAAATGTCGTTTGTTTAGTTTTTTGAGTTGATACGCGAAATTTGAAATTGATTTGAGAGTGATTTTACAGAAATTTTCGGAAAAAAAAGAAACGTGAGTTTTTATTGGGCCGTTTTTAGTTTTTTTCGTCAAATTTGTATTGAGGGATGTGATTGTGTAATTAAGAATTAAAAGAAATGTTTTGAACTACTGTGTATAGTTAATAATTAATGAAATTGATTTTTTAATAAACTTGATAACTTGATAAAAAGGTAAACTTGAAAGAATCAATAAATGATTCAAAGAATGTGCAGATGGCGCAATAGTAAGTTTGATCGATACGTTCGGTTGAGTTCAGGTTGTTTTGCTTAGGTTGATTATTATGGAGAATTAATAAATTGTCAAGTGTCGACGTGACAGTTTGAATGCTGAAAATCGTAAGCCGGTTTTTTTGTTCAATGGACTGTTGAGTTTTTCGGAGTATTTCGGAATTCACAATGCCAAATAAAAAGAAGAAAGAACTTTCAAGGGAACCAACTCCAGAACAACAACCAGAAGTACAACCAGAGTAAGTTAATGTAACAAATGTCAAAGAAATACGTGTTATTATAAATATACATTTCTTACCAGTTAGTTTTACAAAGGTTTAACCGCAGAAATTTTACTCTCGATTTTTCAGTTATTTAAAATTTGTTATCATTTTTTATTTCATCATTTCATTTTTGTATTATTTAAACAATTTTATTTTTCAGATTCATTCCTGAGTTAGATGATGACTCTCTCCCATCAGGACCTCTAATATCAATAGTCACTGGTGAGCCCTTTGGACCCAAAGTCCGGTACATAGATGAACGACTCGACGACGAAAGTTCAGACGACGAACCTGAGTCTGAGGGTGAAGACGAGGATGGATATTTTAAAGGCGAACCTATGGGCGAAGTGCCACCCCAATTTTGGCAATTGCAAAAGCTGATTAAATACATGAAGGGTGGAAACCAGACTGCAACTGTTGTGTCTCTCTGTCTGCTGAGAGATTATAATTTGCATAGCATTGTTAGTATCTTTTAATAAGACTAATATAGTTATTATAGATTAATAAGGAATTTCCCAGTATTTGGAAAACAAACTAAAAGAATCTAGAAATCCTAATGTTTATAAAAACTTTCCTGATGTGTAACGAGACAATAAAAAACTGTTCAATCACACATTTACAATTTAATTTACGTGATTTAAAGTATTTCGTGCCTTCATTCTTATCACTATTGAAATTCCCAATTTTTCGACAGCTGATCCAGCGTTCCATGTTCAGAGTGGGAGCTCTTGAAATCCTGGTGAATCTCTTGGAAACCAATGACCTTCAGTGCCAAAAAGGATCTCTGGAAGTTCTTCTAATCCTATCTGGCTACGATGATATGAGATACCATTTAATCGATCTCGGAATTGTGACACCGCTCATAGAACTCCTGAAGCATCCTGCCAGGGACATTCAAATTCTGGCAGCAGAGACTATGGCGAAGATTGGAGTCAGACGAAAAGCCAGGAAACAGTTCAGGATTCGTGGTGGAGTTCCATTAATAGTATCCTTCCATTCTTATATAACATAACAAATTGTGTTCTATTCCAGCAAGTGAAAACATTTTGAGACATGCAATTTCAGTTGAAAAATTCCATCACATACTTTTTCCTTCAATTTTAACATATTCTTTTGTAATAAAAGAATGTATTAAAATGTTTTTAAATTTTGTTTAATTTAAAAGAAGTAAATAACTGATACAGTTGTTAAATGGTTCAATGCTTTGAGTATCTTTCAAAATATTCTCACTTGCTGAGAAGTTTCAAAATAATGCTCATTCCAGTTAGATGCTATGGACGTATCAGACTCGGTGATAACTACTACTCCTGCAAATCTTAATGAGATTGAACAAGAGCTGGTAGCAGTTGCCATTGGTTGCGCCAAAGTTTTAAACTCCCTTGGCAAGAGTCCCAAAATCAAAGAGGAGTTGCGGAAGTACGGTGTTGTTTTCTTAATGGCGAGATACCTGAAATCGTCAAATGCGGACTTGATTGTTCCATTAGCTGGAGCCATTCAGCAGTGTGCGGATTTAGTAAGCTTCACTTCCCTAGTACAAATAAATCTCTGAAAAACTCTGAAAAGAACTTTGAAACTCATTTCATTTTTCTGTTGAAAATTATCATTAAAACCATTCATTTTTTGCCATTCCTGCAAAAAACATTTCATTGCAACATTTCATTTTAGAATGTTCTGAAATTTCATTTCAGAATGTACATGTACAATTCAATTCTTTTATATTCATTTCTAAAAGTTTTCTGTAGGAGTATTCGTTTTATTGGCATCTCAATTGGCTGTCCTTCCATATAATTTGCTTTTAATAATCCAACTCTTCCATCAATTTCCTCAGAAATCCTTCAGGATAGCATTCGAGCAGACCGGTATAATCACCGACGTGGTGCACTATCTCAAGACCAGTAACCCCTGTCTCCAAGAGAATTGTGCACAGGTAATATTCAAATGCGCGGTCAACAAGGAGACAAGGGATCTGGTACGAGAAGCTGGGGGTTTGGATCGGTTATGCGAACTGGTCAAGGATGGCGAAGTGCGAAAAAATAAGCCTCTTCTGGCGGCCGTCACTGGCGCCATCTGGACCTGCGCCATGAGTCCGGAAAACGTCGCGAGGTTCAACCAGAACGAACTGGTGGCCTCGCTAATATCGCTGTTGAATGAGGCGGAAAACGAGGAGGTTTTGGCCAATGTTGCCGGAGCTCTGGCGGAGTGCTGCAAAGACAAAACCAATAGAAATGTCGTTAGGAACAATGATGGATTACCTTTATTGGTATATAAAATAAAAACATTAAAATTAAAGAAACTGAAAATAAATAATTTTAAAACAAGACACATTTAAAAATAAAATTCTTGTTTTTTCAAAAATTCTCATTTTTTACATCACATAAAACAGATTCAACTGCTAAGTTCCACCCACGAACGACTGCTGGAAAATCTGCCACTGGTTTTTAAAGAGTGTGCCGAAAGCGAAGCTTGCATGGATATAATCAATGACGAAGAACACGTCCTTGATGGGACCCGACTTTTGTGGTCGTTGCTGAAACACCCAAGCAATGTTGTCAAAAAGAATGCGTGCCACGCGTTGGTACCTTGCATAAAGTACGCAAAAGACTCTGCGGAAATGGTGCGAGCTTTTGTTGGAGGTCTCGAACTTGTCGTCAGTCTTCTGGAAATCGAAGACGATGGCGTTCGGAGCGCAGTTTGCGCGACGATAGCGGAAATCGCGACGGATCAGGAGAATCTCGGTATTCTGACGGATCACGGGATTGTCGGCAAACTGGCTAAACTTGTTCATACGGTAAAGATTAATAAAAACATAATGTTAAGCTGGTTAGAAACGAATTGATGCAAATCGAAGTCTTTTGAAAAAAGCTGAAAATGCGAATTAAAAGCATTTCTGGTTTTAGAAAAATGAGGATCTACAAGCTAATTTGACATTGGCCATAGCATTCTGTAGCGAATGGGGACAGAACAATTATGAGTTTGGAAAACTGCATGCAGTGGTGCCATTGGCCAATTACTTGACGTCGTCAAACAAAAAAGTGACCAAAGGCGTTAGCATCGCGTTTTACCATCTCAGTCAGCATCCTCTGAACTGTATTACTATGCACAGATGTGGCATTGTAAAGGTACGTATTAGACATTAATGTCTGAAGATAGTTTAAACAAATCTACCAGTTTGGAGATATTTTCGAGTATAAATCATTTTTCCAATCGGTTTTCGTAAATCCACTAACATTTACATTAAATTATACATCTCAACGACATTACATACTAAATTAAACATTTTTTCATAAAATCGATTTTTGGTAAACGGTTCCCTTAAATTTTTCATTAATTTTTTTTCAGCACATGCTGCGATTAGCTGGCTCGGAGGATCCCGAAGTACAAATTGCTGCCGCAACGACTATTCGTCACATAAGACAATTGGCTCTCGAGGCAAACAGTACTCAGTGACTTGCACTTTTTTTTCACAAATGTATTGTCTCACCTGCAGAAACGTCGTGCAGAATAACACAAATAAACCTATGGCTTACAGTAATAATGGTAATGGTAATAATAAAAATATCGTATAAATGATCAGACATTTTATGAACCAACTTTATTCAAGCACATCTTACTCCCTCGTAAAATTAGAGAGTATCGTTTGTTTCTGTCAACGTTTTGTACAATTTTAGCTTAAAAATTTCTTATTCATCTATTGTAACAGTCCTTAGCGAGGAATCGCGGTTACAGCGTACTCGAATTTCTCGTCACAGTACTATTTAAATATCTTGTTTAAAAAGGAACAAATCGTGCAATTTCGCGTCAGAATAACAAGTCGTAGTTAGAGTTACATAACTGTGCTCGGCAACCGATTGTTCGGTTCGTTATGTACATTTGCAATTTGGGAGCTTTTCCGATAGTAAGTAGAGTTACTAACAATTTACCCTTCGCAACAACAGCAACAGTTTCGAATCAGTGGGCTTTAAATCAATCGCCGGAGGAAGACAAAAAGATGTCATGTGTAAAAGACAAAATGTCTTGCAAGTATATACATTAATAAAGGTACCTAAAAATAAAACGTTAAATACAAAAGAAGGTAAAAAAGCATACAATCGAGTCTACGTTATTTTCAAATTTTGATTTGCTCTTTAAACAGCGATATTTCAAGCATGGCACAAACAAGGTTTCCTTCCTTGTAATCAAAAGACAAACGGAACTGACTAGGTGATACCATCGGAAGTTCATCGAAGTCACATTGCCATTTTTCCTAATCATCAGGTACTTTGTCGTTACTCGTGCCAATGTATCCAGAGTAGGCCTGTAAATGATCGCGCAATTGGTCGTAAAAATTTGCCTATTACTTTTTACACGTGAAAAAATATTTTTTTTCGTAGAAAAATAGCTACAACGTTAGGCTTCGGAATAATCACTTCAGATAAATTAGGCTTCGCGGAAGTAATGATTGTTTTACATTGAAAGCTCAAGTTGACTTCGGTTACACTTTGCAGTGTACAGCCAACAGTGTAGCGTTTCACTTCAAATTGTGCGCCAATTCGTTTCCGCTGGAAGAATTAATTTTTTTCAGGAAACTCCAAATTTCGCATCCTAGAAGACAATTGGATTTTGGAGATTTAGTTGTTCTACATTGTTTCTACGTAAGGAATGGATAAGGTGCAGCGAAGACTCATTAACTTAGTTTTATTAATTAGACCGATGTGCAGTGGATCGGATTATTCCTGCTTTTCGGCCGAAAGGACGCTGGAAGCTGCTTTTACGGCTGAAAACGCAAAATGTAGAAATGTAATATATTATTATTTCAAAGTTTGAGTTTTTTTGTTATTTTAATGTTTGCGGTATTGCATTGAAGGACACTTACCATGATCCTTGGCAGTCGCTAAGAATTGTTCGATGTTCGGGTGATATTGGAGAAATCTAGGACGAATTACTTTATTGTAAAGAATCAATGATCCGTTGTAGTCTGTGGGAATCATCAGCCAGACGTAAAACAGAATCTAAAAAGAAATAAGTTGTTTTGATAAAAGGCATTTCTCAGTAATGAGAATTTCATATAATTATAAAATCCATTGCTACATTTCAGTTAAATGAGTAACATTAAATCGTAACTTTTATTATTGATTAAAAATAAAAATGGTCATCAATTAATTTTCATTTTTTTCTCAAATTCAGAGAAAAAATTGCAGTATACATAAAACAAACTATAAATTTAAAATTATGTTAAATACAAATCATTGAACTGAGATTTTTAATTTAATGTAACAAGATTTTCTATGTCAGTAATCATTGAAATTAAACCCACCCTATTTACATAAAAATAAGGAATTTAAATTGAAGTTCTGAATTTTCAAAATTTCAAAAGTGTTTGAAGATATTGTTTTATTTCAAATTCATCTTATGTGTTATTTGTCAAATACTTTTTTAAATGTGATTAAAAGGGAATGTAATTAAATGAGATATTACCTTCATGAGCCAGTAAACTGGGAACCAGGATACAATCATGTCAGAGAAGAACTCGACTATTGTGAACAGTGCATGGATCACCCAATAAGTCAGCCACTTGGTGTCATCCTCCTTGTGTGGACTCTCGAGAGCCTTCATTGAGCAGTATGCAGGGTACAAGAACGCAATAACATTGCATACTAATTGTTGTCCTATTCCTAATACCAAGTAGAACGCCAGCAGCACAATTGAGCCTGTAACAATGCGATTCATGTTACTGAGTGATAGTCGAAATTGAATGCACTGACAGGTAACGACAAATGGAGTGAGTAGTTATATAAAGATACAATCTAATTGAACAAGATAAGATGCACGTCTTATCTGTGTTTAATTGCGATGACTCAGACTGGGCTTGTTCTTTTTTTTGCAAATCTTGACGATTAGAGGCAAGTTATGTTTATATGCAAATTAGGAGGTAATTTATTAGTAAAGTAGGCTTATCTTGAGCGATGTAAACGTGTTTGGTAATTTTTGAGAAATTTAGAGTCATATTTGACTTTGGATGGAAAAGTGATTCACGATAAAAGGTATTTAGTGACTCAAAAGAGTTCATTATAGATTGGCTAAAAATGACCATGAACGAGCGAGTATTTGGGTTGGTAGAAGGATATTTTTTGTGTCTGTGATAAATAGAAATATGATATGTGTGATAAGAAAGGTTTTGTTTCAATATTCGGTTATTTTTAATCCTTTTTATTTCTGGTCTTTTTGGAATAAAAAAGTGGAACTGATTAAAATAGGGTGTAATATTGAGGACATTTAGTTAATTTGGTAAAGTGTTTAAAAGTTTTTTTATATGAAATATATAATGAATAATAAACACAATTTTTATAGTATAAGAAATTGGAAAGTATATAATATTTACTTTTAGTTACAATGTATTAAATTAAATATTAAATACAAAATTAATACCGGTAATTATAGAACCAAGTTCTTTAAAAAGAAATGTATTTTTTCTCGAACATCATTAACAATATGCATTTATAACTAAATCTTTAAAAAGAAATTTATTTTTTCACTAAGATCATTAACAATAAATTATGCATTTGTATATAAACAATCAGGTATTTTGTAACAAATTAAATTATTTTTAAACAAATTATTAATATAAAAACATCTATTTTTCTTTAAAAGGTTATAGATGTATGAAATTATAACTGTTTAAGAAAATACTTCATAATTATTTTGAAATTTTATGTATTATAATTTCTTCATTTCACAAATATTTGAAAAAGGTTTGCTTTAAGTTATTTATATAAAACAGAAAAAAAATCAGAACCAAATGTTGATTTTCTTGAAACTTTTTTCGGCTGTAATGCTAATTTCTAGATACTTCAGATTCTCCATGAAAGAATTCTGCAGGACTTCTAAAATCCTCGTGAAAAATGTGGCAACACTGTCATATTTCCACTCTTTTAATCCTACTCATTTTTTTCCACCTCCCATCTCATAATATACTCTTATCTACAATAATAAAAAAAACCTCCCATCTTTATTTTGAAAACTTTCCAATCCGATATAATAAAAAAAGAAAACCTCCGCCAAAATAAAACGTTATTCCCCACATAATCCTGCATTGGACCAAAATTTGCATTATTTCTTCAATATGATTTCGCATTTCATTCTTCATTAGACTGTTCATCCTCAGATAACAAAGTAAGCTTCCACGTATACGAGCCTAAAGAGCTATATAGCACATTGTTACATAAATACTTCACGCTGAAGGTACAAAATTCAAAGCCAAAGTAGCAGCAATTAACCTAAAATCGCGACTCACCCAGGAATATATACAGCCGGTCGACTCCAGTGCTCTTTTCGGCCATGGTTAAATATTGGGTCCATGGCTTCTTTGGATCTTTGAGCGCCTGCTCGATCGTAGCCTTCATCGACGTAATTTTCGACATTTTTGACAATCGCTTGCTAACTATTGAGGCTTTTCTTGTCCGCAGCTCAAACCGCTGGCTTTGCTTCAGCAAAACGACATGCGCGCGCAACTTCACGGATTAAGGCCCATTTCCAACGAGATATGGTTTCCAGTACGCGCGAACTCATTCGAATGGTTCAAATTCGAAAACTGTTTGGACCCTACTGATAAAACAATTTGTATGTAAATTTTTATATAAAAAATTACATACAATTTCATGTCGCAATTTGGCGACTAAGAAATTATGTAAAATCTTGTATAAGATTTTACATTTTATATTTTACATAATTTCTTACAAAAATTATCAAAACATAAGATTTTACATGAGATTTTATACAATTTCTGAGGCACCAAATTGTGACATACAATTTTATATCAAATATTACATAAAATTTTGTCAGTAGGGGACTGACAAAAATCAGCCTTAAATATTATGATGTGGAGAGTTTCGAGGAAATTCAACTGGAAGTTTATGCCGAAAAGAAGATTTTTTAACTTTAGGAATTTAGAAGTTGAGATAATTGATCTGGAAACCAATTTTCAAATCTTTTATAATAAAAAAAGATAGATTTGTTTTTAAATTTTAGGTACATTTATGTCAAAAATGTTACAAGGTTTTTTTAGAATCATTTTGTCAATTTATGAAATGATTATTCATATTTTTTATATTAACAAAGACACTAACTCCATTGCAGCAGACTTTCGGCGTCACCTAAAGGTCATGCCGAAATCGTGAATACTAACATTACAATTTCTCAAAATAGGGCCGAATGCCATCGTTTACATTCAAGTAAACGATGGTCGTTTCATTCATATAGCGACCAGATCGAGATTTTCTCTTTTTTTACACGTTTGTATCACACAATCAACTTATTTTTCTATTAATTGTCAAAAATGCGTAACAATCCGGAGTGAGATCGAGATCATTGGCGTATTCGAGTAGCATTCAGAGAAAATATTAATAAAGAACGCACTTATGTAGCATGAATTCTCTGTCCTTTAGTAATATTTTCTCTGAATACTGCTTGAATACGCCTATGCGTTACGGCCAGTGTTAAATGATTTTTAAGATTTGTATTATTTATTTACAGTAAATTTTTTTTAATAAAGGGAATGAGATGATCAGACGGGATGAGAGGAATTAGACTTGGCAAATCTTGTGCAAAACAAGATTCGACTTCAAAGCATGTTCTCAATCATTACACTTAATTGCTTTGACAAATTTACAGATTTGCATAACTGAACTCAATTTTGAAAATATTTTTCATACTGCTGGTAGATTTAGACCTAATCATAGTTATTTATTTCAATTAAAGTTATTTATTATTTTATTATATAATTTAATAACGTTAAAAGAAAAAGTTAAAACAAAGATTAAGCTTTGACAACAATGTATGTAAAAGTACAGATTGATTATTTTGATACGCCAAAATTTCTACGATTTTTACCATCTAGTTCTCAAGAAATTAATTACTGATAATTCAAAGTTTAACGTTGGTTGAATGAGCAACAAAATTGTGGTATGTTAAGCACGTTTTGTTTATATAAAAATTCCATTAAGATTTGTGGATAAAAAAACTAATAACGTATTATATAATAAAGCGCCGATAAATAGAAAGCTGAGAAGAATTTACCATGTAATGAGAAATATATATTTTGTTAAAAAAATGTAGCAAAATATTGTTATGACACAAAATAAAACAAAATAACGAAATCCGACATAAACACAGTTTAAGTTTAAATAAATGATTATATTTGCAAGTTTATAAAGAAAGAAACACATTTTAACAATGTTTAGGTTTCATTATAAACAAATATTTGAATGGTTCCAAGAAAAATTTGTCCTAAACGAAATCACCTAAAAATACATTTGATTCAATTTATCATTTCATTCAGTACAGTAATATTTTGCTTCGCGCCCTAAATATCCAGCCCTTCACATAAGAACTGCCTTAATCTTTTCGCGCGGCTTCCTAACATTTTCACCAAACCGACGGCAAAAAACAGGTCCGCGCGATTTGATAAAAAAAGTTTTATTATAAAATTATTTATTTACACTTTTATATAATTCTAGTTACATACTGACAACATAGAAACATAAGCATGCTTGTACTTCATTGCAAAGACCGGTATATGCACTGTACCATTACTTTAATATAACACAACGTCGACATTAGTCTCCAATAGAAACGTATACTACGGATTACCTTTTCTTCTCAATTTTGTCACACGCGATCTCAAACGCTGCCTCGATTTCAGCTTAACGTTACTCTACTTAAAACAACCTCATCTTACTCTGTAATAAGTACCGGCGACGATCTTTATGACTAAATTATCTTGTTACGTAAAAAGACATAATTCTTATCAAACGAATCGCTTAAATTAAGCACGCACGAACATTCACACACCTTCCTCATTCTCCCAGACAAAACTTAGCGACGATACTTCGACAGTTGAATATCAAGAAGAACATATCCGCATACATTCGACCCTCTCTCTCTCGCTTTACGTTCACTATGAGTATCGTGTACTTAATCTACTCTCCTTTCCAACATCCTTATCCCTAAGATTACACAGCGAAATACTGTTCTCTCGAAAAGTGTTGGTCGCCAGCGAAGATCAATCGGTCTCGAATTTGCTAGAGATCAGGTTCCCTATTTCAGCCTCAGCTCCCCTTTGCAAAATAAAGTCAATTTCATTGCCTCAACTAAAAATTCAATTCACGAAACGTCCACAAATTAATATCCTTCATTTATCCATAATCTATTAACCCTAACGGAACTAAAAAATCCAACATTTCACGAACGTTTCCTGCACTGAGAAAACCAATTTCTGAAAGCTACAAAACATTCCTACATTTTACGAGATCGTAAAAGCTGTGAATTCGCAACTTTTACGAATTACTTCTCTCAGTGCTCAAACCCCCCAAAAAACGATCGCGCAGTTCCGTACCGTCGGGGAACTCGAGGCTGCGGTTTTGCGAAGTATTGCACGAAACGAGGGACCGTGGCGCCCTCTACGAGGCGCTCCTCTTCTCCTGCACGAGCTTCACATCCGTAACGTGCAGATTATGCGCGCTCTTCGCCGCGAATTTGATGATCGACTGCGTCGACACCTGTGTCGTGTGTCTCAGATCCAATCGCTTGAGCAGTTTGCACCGCGCCAGGTGGTCCAAACTCGCCTCTGTGAGCAGCTTGCAATTCGACAAGTCGAGG
>JABFPB010001061.1:0-28323 GCA_022817645.1 Ceratoteleas bidentatus | reverse complement strand
GTAAAACAGCGCCCCGCGAGTTTCGCCTTTCCTCCGGTAGGAGCGCCGCCGTCGCCGCGCGCCGCAACTCGCCTCCGGGTCGGCTCGCGCGACGTCGCGTTGGCCCGCGACCTAACCACGATCTGTTCCACGTTCCACGTTTAAAAATAGTAAGGCATCCGTCGGTCTTCGGGAACCGCTGGTGGGATGCGTCGCCTTGACAATTGTTTCCAAAATTTTCGGCCCCGCAGCATCGCACCTTGAGCTCGAAGCGCGCCCGGAGTCATGGCATCGAGGGTGACGGTGCAGCAGGCCCTCGGCACCGACGGCAGCGATTTCGAGAACCGCCAGAAAGTCGCGACACAGTACCAGCAAAGGCGAGTTTGCGCGTGTCAATTCGAATTGGCCCGATGACAATCCGTTTGTCAAAATCGCCCGACGGCTATTGGCAGATCCGGAATCGCGTTATTTCGAGAGACAATGTGTCGCGGGGATTATGTAAAGTCGCGCGCGACTGTTTGTTGTTGACTTCACACGCAGCGGTCGCGGCTGACATATGTGTGGCAGAGCAGCTGAGGAAAAATGATATGAGTTCTTTCAATTGTTTTGCGGGACTGGGAAAAGTCCCCAGGAGGGAGAAGGAATTTGAGTTGGAAAGTTGGAATTGTAAAATGGAAATAAAGAGAGTTTGTTTGAAGGAATCTGTTAAATAAACAAATGTGTTTTTAATGATTGTGTTCAGTTGTAAAAGGTTGGAGAATGGGATTTGTAATTAGTTGAAATTGTATTTGTAAGGATTTTGATTTAGAATTGTGTGTAAGTGTTTGTAATTGATTTGTTGAACAAATTTGAATTGGAAAGTTGGAATTGTGAAATGGAAATAAAGAGAGTTTGTTTCAAGACATTTGTTAAATAAACATAGGTGTTTTAAATGATTGTATTAAGCTGCAAAAGGTTGAAGAATAGGATTTGTAATTCGTTGACACTGAATTTATAACCATTTTGATTTAGAATTGTATATAAGTGTGTGTGGATAATTGATTTGTGAAAAAATGGTGATTACTCATTGGGTGATATTTATTCCAGTTTGATACAGTGTATACATTTTTATGCAAATTATATTTATGCCTGTGTTATAACTGGAATTATTTATTTGAATTGTATTCTGATATTAATGTTTAATGGAGAAGAAAAGTTTCTTTTCTGAAAGAAATGGTTTCATTGATGATTATTTTACAGGAAACGAATTGATATTAGTTTTTGTAAGAAATTGTTAAAATAGAGGCAAATGGCGAATTTGATAATTATTTGCCAATTATTATTAAATTTTTATTACCATTGTATCTCATAGTTTAACTAATTTGTATTACAATTTAATATTCCTCTAATGTCTATCTATTTAACTTTTTCCACATTAATTGAGTAATATTAAGACTTTATATTTCTTTCTGTTTTTTAATTATAATTATTTTGTATTGCTAATATATTGTATATGTCTTGACAGTCAGCTTTCAATTAAAAAAACTAACAATTTAAATTTTATAAGAATGTACAATAATATAATTTTGAGTTTTTTGCAAGATAGTTGTCATAGTTTTTATTATTGCAAGATGAAGTGATATTATGCACTGATATGGAATATTGTATGTAACAGCTGATTGATTGGGAAGATATAGGTAACAGTATGAGCATTGCCAAGTGATGAAAGTCAGGCGTGATTGTCAATTAAACAGTAATTTTATGCAGACTTGATTGATGTTCCTATTGTGGGAAGTTTTGATTTATAAATAAAGCTGATAAATTTATTTAGTCGTTAAAACGAAAAATGAAATAATTATTGTAATCTGACATTAACAGATATGCTGTATGAATTGAAACTTTCCATATGGCTATAAAACAAATCTCTTTGAAAACATGATTTCAGTAGCAATTTATTCTCTATTAAATTTCATCATGAATTATCATAAATAATCATACAGAATAAAAACATTTCAAAAAATGTTAAAAATGTTTATAATTAAATACAATATTTAATTTAATAAGTAAACAAATATCATCACTTTCTTTCATGATTATAAATCTATTAAACGACCCACTTATTTTTTACAGTGCTCGAAATAAATCAAGACTGAAGTGCTGCATATTCTGCCATTATGTCCTGTTCTTTACCATGCTGGCAAAATTGTCAGCAGATATCTTAGACCGTCTTGACATATTCATATTGGAGATAGAAGAATTAGTTGTGCCAAAGGTAAATCCACTTTTTACCTACCCAACCATCTTTCTTCTCAGAAAAAAAAATTTCATTACGAAACTCTGTTTTATCTCACTAACCACCTATTGTCTTTTTCAGCCTTTATGGTGGGAATACATATGGTGTTCAAGTTTGTTCGTGTCATTCCTTGGATTGTCTGCCATTAAGAAGAATAACATAAAGTCCTTACAAAATTATATGATAGGAATAGTGGTTTTAGGTCTTCTTCCCGTGACGTATGGATTTATATATTACTTTCCAGACGTTTGGGTCTTCCTGACCACTGGTGAAACCAAAGATATTCATATGTGGCAGGTAAATAATTGTTTGCATCATACTTTCATCATTAAACGAATCATCATTTATATTAATCTATAATTTATTTGTCTTAATTTTGGATAAAATGATATTATATAAACAAATAATTATAAAAAGATATAAAATTATACATATGAAAATTAAATTAAATAGACAAATAGAAATACAAAATAATTGTTAAATTTTTTAATACAAATACAGTTTAAAAAATGTTTGCAATAAAATGTGTTTATTTTAAACAATTTTTGCAATAAAAAAATAAAACAAAAATTATTATTTAAAAAACATGTCTTTCAATTTTTTTATTAAAAATAAAAAATGTTTGCTAAAATAATGACATTTTATCTGATTTTTTTGTCTTTTAGGGATTCGCATACGGTGTTTTATGGTATGCCTTCATATTTTTCGCCACAGAAGTTCACTTACTGTCACTGTGTTTCTCCTGGAATTTGTTGGTTGCGTGGAAGGCTCGAGGCAACAAAAAAACGCAGTGAAGCAAAGCGCAATTACGAGGGAAATAATGCGCGGAAAAGGATAAAATACGTTTCTCTTTGATGTGTACATAAAACATGCAAACGAAAACGACCGAATGGAGTGTTAACTTGACGACTTAAGCGCATATCCACCGATGTATATAATAGTACTTTAAGAGCGACTTGTTATCTGTCGCGCGCCGACAGAAATTGACCAATTTGTTGTCCAAATTCGTGAATCGATTCGCGCCACGATTGGCTCCGTAAGCCGGTTTTTTTATCGACTCGAGCGACGTTTCATTATTTTTTTACACCATCTTACATTAGTTTTGTATACGACAAAATCAGACGAACGAATTCGCGTTTCAATAGTTGAGCAGAATTTTTTTACTCGGCACATTTGGATATTAGTCGTTGATCAAACGAAACATGCGGCGAATTACTAGCAATTGATTTATACGGATATTAGGGAATTTTGTAAATCAGTAATCGGGTTATAATAAATGGGTATTTAATTGACACTTTTGTTTAATTCATTTAGGTTTATATCTGAGTAAAATTTCATCAGCAAAATATCAATTTTTTGAAAAACATTAAAAAACTGTGAGTTAAATTTAAAATTTTATTTAATTACTAATTGATTTATTTTTTATTAAGTTAGGAAATTAAACAAATTGATTATTCAAATGTAAGAAAAAGTATTTTTATTGATAGAATTATAATCGAGATTAATATTTTTAATTGTTTTGAGGAAATAAAATGATTTTTTTGTTTTGAGAAAAAGGTACTAGTTGTTGAATCTAAAAGTGTAATCTTATTGGATTTGACGAATTTATAATGTAGTAAAAATGGTTGTTTTTTTCTCTTTTGTCTTCTTAGTACCTACAATTTTTACAGGTAATATAAAAATAGGGCAAAGAGAGGAAGATAAGGGATAATGGTTTTCTTTGGTTCACTGAGGAACTGAATCATCCTTAAGTCCCAAAGGATGATTCATAAAAAGATGACGAATGGATATTCGTTTTCACTAATTATTTATTTTTTTTTTAACTAAATAAAAACTGCAACAATGATAAACTTGCATCTAATTAAACTAGTTTAAGTTAATTACAACCAAATTCAATACAACTTTTTTTATAAAAAAACAATTAAAGACACTTTTAAAATTACTTTTTATAATAAATTATTTTATTAATTATTAATTTAAATAATATTCTCCCAAAAAACGAATTACTGCAAAGTAGCTGAAAAACATAAAACTCCTTCAAAAAACAACAAAATGGCATATTTATTTACAATGATAAAAATTTCAATTTTCCCGCATTCCATTGGTTCCCTTAAAAAACCTAAAACGAAAGAGATGGCGCTGCATTCTCACACCACGTGGTTATATTGAGTCTTTGTTCGTCATCTTCATCATTTCCTCCAGATCCGTCAGAGGCGTCCGTTTCGTCTCAGACATTTACGTCAACTGAATTTTACCCTTCTTACACCGAGAAAATCAACTTGCGATTTATATATTTTTATATATATCCCCCAATCAACTTTACGTATCGAGCCACAGGAGTGAAATCAGGTAATGTAACCTTAACGTTTTGTTTCTATTTACAATATAAAGTCATCTCATTGGTCCTTCAACAAAAATCGGCTTTTCCGTCAACGCCACTTTAACCTTTTATTTCCGGCATAATAAACGAAAACCTGTGAATTGCCTTTAATTCACAAATCGCCGACGATAGAAAATCAAAACCTGATTTTAGTAAACGAACAATTCAAATAGTTTTTTTAACAACTTTAACTGGTTTGTTTACATTCCAACCATTACGCGAGAAGATAAAGTGGTGTAACATTGTGGGGGTGAATGTTTTGTTGATATTTCTGGGAAGTAGGGGAAGGGAGAGGGGAGAGATGCGTTAGATTGTTTATTTATGTTATTAAACGTGTGCTGGTCACGAAAGAAGGAGTTTTGAAGTTCATCTCTGTTAGTGGTGATTTGAGTTGAGAAAGTGGAGACAATGTTGAATATGAATCAGATTTTGGAAGCGGCTAGGATAAATGCGTTGATGCTGAGTGCGGGTATTAGTTTGGCTCCGGTGAATAATGTGAATCCGGTGTATAATTTGGTTCCGATGTACAACTTGAATCCGGTGCTTTACTTAAATCCGGTGCTTAACTTGAATCCAGTTAATGATTTGAATCTCTTCTATAATTTTAACTCAACTGGCAATTTGAGTTATAATTTGAATGCAGTTCATAATGCGAATCCGATTCCTAATCTGAATTCAGTTCATAACTCGAATCCAGTTCCTAATTTGAATTCAGTTCATAACTCGAATCCGGTTCCTAATGAGAATTCAGTTCATAACTCGAATCCGGTTCCAATTTTGGGTTCAGTGCATAATTCGAATTCAGTTCATAACTCAAATCCGGTTCCAATTTTGGGTTCAGTTCATAATTTGAATCCAGTTGATAACTCCAAATCAGTTCAAAATTCGAAGTCAGTTCACGATTCAAGTTCAAGTTCAGTTACTAATTCAAACCCGCTTTACACGTGGGGTTTAGTTACCCATTCGAGTACAGTTGAAAAATTGAGTACTACTGAAGATTTGAATATAGCGGAATATTCGGATACAGAATTTCAAGAGGTGAGCAAGATAATTATCATTTTATAAATTTCAGGCATAAGTTATTGAGAAAAAAAGATTTTTACTCAAAATAATTTAGCCAAAAGTTAATTTATATAAATTAATATTTGTTAGATAGGAAACGTATATTTTTGAATATATGTTTTCTAACATAAAGATCTTTCCTCAGAGATTTTGCTTTTCTACGAAAAAATGTTCTCAAACAATCTCATCTGTTTAAAATCTGTTAAACTCAGTGAAATCGGTCTTTAGGATATGAACAAAAATTACTTGTAAAGTTGATAAAATGTATTAACTTTATTTTTTACTGCCATATTTCTATTTTATTTTTACTTATCTAACTATTTGAGAACATCTGCTTTTTTACAGAAAAAAATTATTTTTTGTTTGTTGTATTTTTCTTATCATAAAAAACTACTTGAAATGTGCAGAATGACCATAACAATCTTTTGTTCAACTTGGCTTTCATTTGTATTATCAGTAGGCATAATAATAGAATCAATATATTAGTCCTATTTGGTCATTTTTATTCAATAATCAGCTGTGTGAGTCAATATAAAATCCGATTGTTGATTAATTACATAACTTAATTACTAAATTGTTTACACAAATTAAAAGTTCCAAAAATACTTATCAACAAAATATTTATGTTTCAACTTTTGACCAGTTTAAACTCTCAATAAGTGATACAATCCACAAATTGAAAAAAATACTTCATTGTTATTTGTTACTTCCACCTTTACTTTTATAGTCAATAAATGTATTGGCTTTATATATGAAATATTTTCAAACTGATGTCAATGAGAAAAGGAAATGAGTGGGAAAGTTTGAACTATAGAAACATTCAAATACTTTTATCTTTCTATATAATTTTTTCTAAATACTACTCTCAGAGAAAATTCTAATTTTAGGAAAACACTGTAATTTTACAGTAAATACAGTAATTTTACAGTAACATTGTAATTGATTTTTCATACAGTTTTCATTAAATTTTATTGAAATTTACTATGCAGACTTTTGGGTTTTGCAAAAATTTGAAGCAATGATTTTTTAATAATTCCAGCATTCAGTTGCCTAAATTTACCCAATCCTGCAACAAATGGTAAATGGAAAGGTGATAAAAATAAACTTTGCGAATGAAATGTGGAACAGAAGGGTTTATTTGTTGAACAATTACATACTTAGTAGATAATCCAGCAAGAGTTACTGTTTCTGTTTAATTTTGAGATTTATTTCAATCTCATTGCCATTATAAAAAACAAATTACATTTCCATCTACTTACATCTTACATTTATTATTTTTATTTCTTTCCAAAAGAAATATAATTTCAATTTTTTTCTGAAGTATTCTCAGTTGTCTGGTAGTAGTATATTTTAATTGTATTATAATTTAAGTTTTAATAACGAAAAATATTTAATAGATGTTTTATTAATCATAACGAACAATGCTATTACAATATGCTTGAATAAATACAAATTACGTAAAGTAACAATAAGTAAAATGAATAAATAATCATTTTACTTATTGTTACTTTACGTAATAACCTCTTCAATTTCAGAAAGTCAATTTATTATCCACGCACTTATCATAACCATCAAATTATCGAGAAATCGTATCATCTACACCTTTTTCTATTATCAAAACATCTCCAATTAGCCCATATTCATTTAGTTTCAGGTGGAAATACATTTTCGATAATTTAATGGTGATGTGAAAATGAGTGGATAATTAACTAATTATTCAATAATTTGATGCTAATGATAGAACGATTTGATAATAAAATTATTTTTCCATATTAGTATATTTTGTGCCAAGGGCGATGGTACAAAATAAGGAAATTCTGTGACTTGTGTGAAGTATATAATTGCACGAACAACAGAAATTTTCTGTTTCATTGTCCATGGTGTAAACAATATTATTTTATGTCATAAGGACTAAAATGCAATTTTCGAAAACATCCAAGTGCCAAAAGTTGTGTTTTCCACCCTCTCAGGTGGGTGGAAAGTTGTGAGTTTCCACTCTTGGTACACAATACACTAATCTCTAATGGAAAACTCTTTTCTTCCCTGGTACGAAAATCCCTCCTTTCTCCCCTGGTATGAAAAACCCTCTTTTCTCTCCTGGTAAGAAAATCCCTCCTTTCTCCCCTGGTACGAAAATCCCTCCTTTCTCCCCTGGTACGAAAAAGTATACTTTCTCCCCTGGTACACAAACTCTTTCTTTCTCCCCTGGTAAGAAAAATCATACTTTCCCCCTGTTACAAAGAACCCTATTTTTCCCCCTGGTACGAAAAACCCTAATTTCCCCCCAGTACGAAAACCTCCATTTCTAACCCCTCAATTCTCAACTTTCAGAACTCCACCATGTCTACTGAAGAGAAACTCTACGCGCCCAACCCCGACGGCACCTTCACCCTCAACTTCCCGAACCGGAAGGCCCTCACCAACGAGGAGATCACGGAGCGTTTCTCCAAGTTCGGCAATGTGCTCACCCTCCGCACCACCGGCGACGAGCGCGGCTTCCGCTTCGTCCGCTACGCCACCGAGGAGGAGGCCATCGCCGCCGTCGAGGGTCTCGCGGACGACCCGAACATCAAGCTCGTCGTCCGCCGCTCCAAACCAAAGGACCAAACCCCCACCAACCACGCCCCCCGCAGACCCCCTCCCAACAAGGGCAGCAGCCCCAAGTCCACCAGCTCGGACCAGGCCAGACCGCAAAAACGACCCACCCCAAAACAGTCGCCAGATGTCGCCTACCAGGATGATGGCGCCACCTCCGCCTCCAAACTCAAAGCCAGACTCGCCCGGATGAGCGCGCGCAGCAACGAAAACGGCGACGACTTTTCGCGGGTGGAAAACTTCGAGAAACTGAGCTCGATGCGGGGAATGATCGCGGACACCTTCAGCCCGAAGGTGGAGCTGAACGGCGCGATCCCCAGGAGTCCCAGGGCCCCAGTGAAGGAGATCCCACCACTGATTCCGATGAAGAACGATAGGGGGCAGACTATATTGGCTGAGGAGATCATTGTGGCGAATGTTCCTGTCTGCTATGGAAGCGCGTATATTTTGCATTTGCTGGAGAAATATGACCCGATCTGCATTACTAAGATGTATAGCGTTAAGCGTCAGAATTTTCGGTATTGCCATGTGTATTTTAAGACTGCGAATGATGCAAGTGCGGCCATCGAAGATTTTGATGGGTCCGGGCTTTTTGATAAGAAGTTGATCGTCGTTCGGCCGGAGTAGGGAGAGGAGAGAGGGAGAGAGAGAGAGGTTTTAGCGTTTGTTTTATTTGGGATTGGAGGCTCCTGGGAGCCATTTTTATTCCATGACTGAAGAGGTTTAGCTTGGACCAAAAAGGACGGGATCCGTGAGAGTATTTTGTTGATTTTAAGTTTAGGATGCAATTCGAGGGCGTTTTAATTGATCGAGAACGTTCTGTTTCAAGGTGGCGTGTATTTTAATGTAAAGACACGACAGGAGACTTATACTTAGCTTTAAACTTTTACGAGCACTGTATGTGGTAATAATGAGATAAGTTACGTTTTGTTGCGAGGCTGAGATTGTATAATTTTAGATGGAAATTATATATTTCTGGAGGTGAATAAAATTATTCGTACTTTTTCTAAAGGTTGGGGTTTTATTTCATTCCTTAACTATTGACCAAATTTGTCTGCAGTAGACAAAAAAAATCAAGCTGTAACCTATTTATTGTAAGAAAAAGCAATGAAATATTTATTTATTTATGTAGAACTGTCTGGACGTTACTTTGGAATTGTAAAATACATTATGTTTATTCTTTTCTATGATAATTGTAAACCAGCTATTTTCGCAAAAATATTACAAAATTTGAAACTATAAAAAGTTACTCGTACATCTTTTATATAAGTATTTTTCATATTTCCGTTGAAAAACTAAATTATCAAATTCAAAATTGAAAATGTTAGAAAAAATGGAATTAAAGAAAAAAGGATTTATTTTATATATGTATATTCATATACAATTCCAAATATTTTATAAGTAAATAAATAATAATATACTTTTTGATTTATCGCATTTATGCTATTTTATTTTCTGCAACAACATTTGAAAGACGGTGGTTTCGCGCCATTTCTTATAAGTAAAAACTACCACCAGATGGCATATCGGTAAGTATACAAGGTTAGGTTCATTCACTGTGTACAGTCATTTTTGAGTTTGCGTTGTGCAATTGTATGAATGAACACGTGAAATATAAACTGTCGTCATGAAGTTGAATAAAACGAGCACTTTTGACGCGAAGAAGGCGAGAGCACTTTTCATCGAGGAGTACAAATTCATCGACGATGTATTTTCACGGTCAGCATTACCTGTCCATAATTCCTGTAAGTATTTACATTCGATTTAACTTAACCTCATAAATGACTGTAGTATGATCAAAATAATGTTGTGATTTTCACGTTTTTACAGCAGCTGATGATGATATGGTTACAAACAAAAGGAACAGAAGTATGTACCATCTGTTTGGTTTTTGAACATGTTTTATTGTTGAAAAATAATGAAATAGTAATTTATACAGTGAGATTACTTTTTTATTTTAGATTTTGAGGATAAAGCATTTAGCCATTTTATTTTTTTTGAATTATGTCTTAGTAAATGTGGAGAAAATGAACATTAAAATGATGAATATGTCATGTTTTCTATTTGTTTACATTGTGAAGGATAATGAATTTTATTGAAAATAATTAATTTTAAGTGTTTAAATGTTAACTAATTACTGGTCAAGAAAGTTGTTAATCAATTTTTTACAGTAATTAAAACACTTTGCAACACATTCTATAATCTAATAAAAAAATATTTGCTATTAAATATTATACTTTTTTATTTCAATTTTCATTTCAGTTTAAAATCCAGCTTATGTAACAGATATACATTTCTGTAAATAAATTGTATAGACATTTATTTCTGTATATTTTTGTATTATAAAAAAATTGTACAAAAATAGGTTTTTTAATTGAGACGAATACAATTATCGTAATAAACTGAATAAATGTGTGTAATTTTTCAAAATTCTTGTTATTTTGTTGTCAAAATATCAGCTAAACACAGAAATTACAACAATTCATTTTTCTGTTTTTAAGGACATAACTTTGGTACAAAACACTGATTAGGATAAACTTGTATTTCTTTTAAGGTATTTGCATAGTGAAATCAAAATCATCAGAATTCGATCAAATTTTGATAAAACATTGTTCATATCGTGCTTTTTAA
This sequence comes from Ceratoteleas bidentatus, assembly GCA_022817645.1. Classification (NCBI taxonomy): domain Eukaryota; kingdom Metazoa; phylum Arthropoda; class Insecta; order Hymenoptera; family Scelionidae; genus Ceratoteleas; species Ceratoteleas bidentatus. The sequence goes on along the minus strand of JABFPB010001061.1, from coordinate 17,404 downwards.
TTATCCAAATTTTCATCAAGCCCCACTAGCTGGTTTAGGAGATATCCAGTGTCAAAGTTGGAAAAATCCGTATATAGATATACCTTGCATTTTATTGAAATTTTGATATCAAATATCTCCGAAACCAGCTACTGAAGATTGATGAAAAATTTTTCACTTAATAAGACCAACATAAAGAATTCTTAAATACTTTTTAAACCAAATCTGACGATTGGTTAATGCACTATTAGTAAATTAAAAACAATTGTTTACGTAAATGTTAAAAAATGTGCAAAAAATATTCTGCATGATACATAGTAAACTTAAAAATATTTAACTTGAATTGGAGCACGAAAAACAAAAAAAGTATTTATAATTTATTCATACAAAGAAAAATAATACATTTTGAAAAATACAATTATTTAATTATTTATAACAGAATTAACATTAAAAAATATATGTATGAATTCCAAAAAGCTTATTCCGAAGAAAGTACCCAAATATACAATAAATCTTTGTAATTATACAAATATTTCTCTTGGGGGCCATAAATTTGGCACCCCAAATTTATGGCCCTTCTCTATGCAAATACCTTAACACACCATTTTTTGAAAATTTGTCTTTGTGAAATACTTACAAAGACTCACATAACAATTATTTACTTTAAATTAGATTGAGTAATAGGGCAAAAACATAATTTTATTGAAATCTCGGTTTGAACGAATCCTTTGATATAAATCACTATTTTTATCAATTTTTCAACCGAATATTGCAATTTTAAGTCATAAGAAGCTTACTAAAAAAAAATAACTGTTCCATCTTTCTTCCTTCAGCCACACACTTAAACTTATCCGGAAAATCCAGAGCACAGAACTTTGAGGAACTGCAGTCCAGATTACAGCAATTAAAGGGGACAAAAAATCTGGATTACCGGGATAAAATGGCCAAGAAGAGTATGAAAAATCAGCTGAAGAAGAAGGAGAAACAGAAGGAGCGACAGCTGAAAAAAATGCTGGCAATGACTGAGCGAAAGGCTGCTGGGGGGATAAAGACAGAGAAATCGGAAACGGAGGTGCCGAAGGTCCCAAAAACCAAACCGGTGTTCAATTCAGACGGTCACATGGTGTTTAGCAAATTCGACTTCAAAGAGCTTGGAACTTCGAAGAAAAAGTTACCAAAGGTTGAGAAGGATCCGAAGAAAATTTTGGAGCAGTTGAAGGAGAAGAAGATCAAGATCAAGGAACTTGAGGAAGCAGGCGAGAAAGAAAAGGCGGCGGAAATCAAAGAGAGAGAGGCTTGGAAGGCTGCTTTGGCCAAAGCAAATGGAGAAAAAGTAATTTGATTTCAAAAATGAAAATATAACGTTTGCTAACTAACTGAAACTTTTATATTTCAATTATTAATTTCTCTAAAACTTGACTGTAAGAATTGTCGAACTTTTGGCAAATCATAATAACCAATGTTTACTTTTACACATTTGTTTCAATGCTGAATCTTTATTTTAACTTGTCGAGCTTTTTGTCCTTAATTAACAAATGTCTGCATTTTAGGTGAAAGACGATCCGGAGTTGCTGAAACGATCGATAAAGCGCGACGAAAAACGTAAAGAACGCAGTGCCAAAAAGTGGCAGGCCAGGACAGAAGGCGTTCAGAAGAAACTCAACGAGCGGCAGCAGAAGCGTCAGGACAACATCGCCGCGCGGAAGAAGCAGAAGAAAACGAACAAGCTGAAAAAGGCCGCGAAAAAGGGCCGTGTGATAGCAGGCTTCTAACCACTGCAACCGTTATCTGCCACCTTGTACATATCGCCTATAATTGTAATAAACGATTCATCGCGAAGGAAATAATGAATGCGAGTCAGCTGCTTGACAATGATAATCCATGTATTTGGTAACATCTTTACATCATTTCTATCTGCCCATTTTTCTCTCTCTGTCTCGTCTTGCTTATTTTTTTACATAAATTCAACAATAGTCTATGTACAAAGTTAAGACTTAAGGCGATTTATCAGTCAAAAGTTACTAGAATGGTGGCTTTTTAATTTACGACTGAAATAATTACTTTTAGCAAAAATGGGTAGTCATCCCATTTGTTCCAGTTGGGAGAATTACTGATTTTTTAAATGGTTTTGAGGCAAAAATCGTACTTCCAAAAGTTACGCAATTTAGCAAAATGATTATCAAAATTATGTAAATGTACAAAATAAATTATTATTATTCGTGATCATAATCTCCCAATCACACAAAATTGACTCTCAGATAATTAACAAACATTTTTTTCCTACTTTAGAAACTAAAAAGCCACCAACTCTGGGATTTAAGCACTGATAAATCGTCTTAAGTAGTTCTCGGTGTAAAAAGCTAACATGTGCTCGTTTGATGATATTTGTGGCTTGGGTCCTTAGAAAAGAATTCTACAATTTCCGTACCGTATATTTAATTTAATTTATTACAATCACCTTTCGCGGTTTTCAATAACATAAATTTCATTCGCGGACGATTCGGCTTGGAGTTAATTTTGCGCAAGGTAGATTTTTATTACCTTTTTTTTTATACCGCCATAATTTGGACGTGAAAAATATTGTAATTCTCATTTTATTGATGCAAAATTCGTTTTTATGTGTATTTATTACAACGTTTAAGTTGATTTCTCTTTCTTTGGCGAAAGACATTTTTCTTCTGATCTATGATTCGGTAATTTGTAAATTCGTTTCAGAGAACTCAAGCCGATATTTGTATGCGCCAATCCATTTCAATTTAATACGAGCCGCGCCATCTACGCTCAAAGTTATTAGTGGAAACAAAGAATTTAATTTGAGAATTAAATAAATTTTTGATTGATAAATAAATAAAAGCGACGCTTAGTGTCATAAGTTATTTAATTACAAATCTGTTTCAGTTTCTTTTTGAATACATCAAGTATATTTATATTATTCTGATATTTTTTTATGCTTTCCACTAATAACTTACAAATTCTGCCACAGCAGATCGATTTTCTGGCGCTGCAAGAGGTAGTGCTTTGGCGTAGACCTGACTCGGTTTATTCTCAAATAAATTCATCACCGCGATACAAATGTTGAGGTGAAATCGGACTGGGACTCGCAGACACACATTAAAAATGGAAGTGATAAAGTCATTTCCATTTTTCGATCAGTGACCAATATTCGTCACAGTTTCACAACGAACGAGTGGTTTTATTTTACTCTATAAAAAAAGCACATTTCAATCGCTGGTTGAAATGATTGGTGCAAATTCGCTTTATCTCTGCCATTTTCCTAGTTCCCTGAAATTCCTCTAGGATCGCATGGTACTCTGAGGCTCCCAATCCCGCACGCTTTCGTCGGGGTGTTTTATGTACAGCGCTGACGTACATCTATGTGTGCAGTTAAGGCTGACAGAGTATCGCGTATCGCGAACGGGATTCGCTCGTTGATAATTCGGCATATCGGAGCAACAAACAATTGCTTTCGCTGATCTCTTGTTATACTGGGAAAAACAGGATGTTGTACTGGAAGCAAAAACAATATTGGGACTACGTGATCTAGGATTAATGAGTTTTGGATATTGATGTGAAAAACAGATGCAAACAATCTGATTATCACTTTTTTTTAGTAAGTTTACATATTTGTCTTCCTTTTCTCAAAATAATCAAAACAATTCTGGGTTTGGGAAGGACAAATAAAACACACTGAAGGCTAGAAGTAAACAAGTTTTTCTTTTTTGTTTACATACTGAAGGACGAGAAATAACTTGAATGAAAAACCATTTTTTTGAGTTCTTTCCCATGGTCAAGTAAATATAAACGAAGAACCTAAGAAGTAAATAATTTGTTTATATTTTCAAGGTCAACTAAATATAATCGTCGAAAATAAAACGAGAAGTAAACAATTTGTTGACATTATTTACATTTTCAAGATCAAGTAAATATGTTTGTTATCATTTTCAATGTCAAATAAATATGTTTGTTTACATTTTCAAAGTCAAATGAATGTTTGTTTTCATTTTCAAGGTCACATCAGTGTTTCTTTACATTTTCAAGGGCAAATAAATGTTTCTTAACATTTTCAAGGTCAAATAAATGTGTTTGTTCACATTTTCAAGGTTAAATATAAACAGTAAACTTAAACAAAGAATAATTTGTTTCTATTTTTTTTAAATCTGTACACAGTTGTCTTTCATAATTTAATGACATTTTTTCAGTGTAAAGTAGGCAGTTTTTTGGGCAAAACGCTGTAACTGGTTATCGCGATTCCCGTTCGCGACTGGCGTCCGGATTTGGCGACGATTTAGCCGAAAGCGGAGCGGAGCTTGTTTCTCAGTAGATGATAGGCAGGTCCAGCACTAAAGCTCCGATGTAGGTCGTTCCGCCTTCCGCCTCCTCCTGCTAGGTATCACCCTCGAGTGTCGAGCCGACTGGACTCGAATGGGTTAATGCCGTCCACAAAGGGTTTTGATCCGTGGCGGTCGGATCTATCAGCGACTTGGATACCCGCGGCGACCTGCAGAAGGGTGATTGGTTGGTTAGCTGCAAAAATTGGTTGCTGTTATCTGAGAGGAGAAGGAAGTTGGAAAAGATTTTGATTGGATTAGGAACATTTGGAAGGATTGATTGATTTGTATTTCAAACTTCAAATTTGCAGAGGAATTTCGGACTTTAATTCTTCGAATCTTTGGCATCTTGTCTATTTCTTTTAAGGGGAGGTAGGAATGATAAATTAAACTGAAAAAAATGTCTGTCACATTGATCCACCTGTACAAAAGAACCTCCCAATTTTGAAAATCCACAAAGTCTTCTACTAAATTTTAGAACTAGATTTCTAAGTTAAAGTTTACATCGTATGAAAAGACGATGTAAACTTCGTCTTTACGAAGTTTTCAGGTGTGATCAGATGTTGAGTTTCAAATGTTACATTTCAGTTAATCAAATTAACTATGGATTTCAGTTTCACTCACTCTCCCCTTAAAACTATCCGAGTTAATGGGGGTATTGAATTAGATGAAGATGCAAAACAAGTCATCCACGTCTGGCCAAATCTGTGACGTGGTTACGTGTAACGTTATTAACCAGACGATTATTATCGCGCGTTTCCAAATTAGACAGAGCCAACTACAAGTTCGGCTGTCAGCAGCAAAGATAACTTGCCTTGAAGGCGCCGGGGCTGAATGCTAATCAGGACTGCTAAGTTCGAATCCCGTGGATTGTTCTGGATCCGAGCGTTCCTCGATAACTGTGTCCAACTCCAGCGCCTGGAAGGCGCGAGAGCCGCGGTCGCTCCGCAGTGAAAATGGCCTCGTGTTTCTATCTATGCCAGCTGAAAATTAATTTACTGTCAATGCTATTGTTTAAGTTAGTTTAATTCGAGATAATTGCACTTTAAAAGCTATTTTCTTTATGAAATACGATATTTAAGGAGATACAGATATGATGTTGGATAGACATTTTTAATTAAATTTTGGAAATTGAAAAGAAATACTTTATTAAGTTATAAGTATTATTAACAACATTTAAATTTAAAGATTTTTCAAGAAAATGTTTCTATTCAAGAAAAATGCGATTTTAAAGAGATAGAGACATATTTAAATATTCTTAACATTTTAATCCTGATTTATAAACTTAATTAATATTCCAGTTTAAATAAAAGTATCTCCCATTTTTATGAACTCAAAACACCAAATTAGACCAGATTTCAATCTTGTTTAAACCTAACATCTATTTGGCAGGATCGAATTTGCATAATTTCAGCACGAAAACTGTGTACCTAACAAACCACTGAACACAATTTCAACGAGCACTTTATCTTTCACAGAGTAGTTACTGCATTCAAAAAGCATAACTCTCATCGAAATATCGTCCCGACAATTGCTTTCTGCAATCCTGATGCAACTTTAAATTCCCTTTCAATTAATTTTCCGTACTTGGCATTGCATCGCTAATATTTAATCAGCCCGAAATGCAAATGTCGCGGGGCAGATTCACTGCTGATCCGGTGGATGTTAATTTTATGCTGGATACACAGCAGAGATAACTGGTACGCGCATTTGTGACGTCATTGTTGCAGTAATTGTTGCGATCGGAATGACAATGCTGCTGATCAATGACTGTTACTTCTGCCCGATCAAAATGCAATCCGTCAAAAGGCCACATGAAAATTGCCCAAACGGAACCTCTCCGGAAGAGATATTTTTAATTTTTTTTTTTAATTTTTTTTTCTTAGAGGATTTTTTTAATTAATGTTTTTATTTATAACAATTTATAATAATTTATTCATAACAAACAAGTAACAATTTATACCAAAAAATAGCAATATTAAACTTAGAATTTCTAAATTTGTGAAAAATTTTCTTAAACGATTTTTGTAAAGATAATTTTTATGATTCTATACAAAATTAACATTCTTCTCCCTAACATGAACTTTAATACCGAAAATTATGTCTGTTTGTTGTTATACAAAAAGTTATAGAATATTTTTTTAATTTTGGTTTTAAAAATGAAGAGTTGGTATTTTAATAATTTTTTTATTGATGAAATTATTCAGTGAATTTTTTTTAATTTGACGAATTGTTTGATTTTATAATTTTAATTTAAATGGTGACGTAGAATATAATTTGTTTCAAATTTGGTTTTTTAATGAAGAACTGTTATTTTAACAATTTTTTTTAAGAATAAAGTTTTCGAGTAAATTTTATTTTTTATTTATTTAAAAATTTTTTTATTTGACGATTTCGTTAATTTTATAAATTTTACCTAAATGGTGAACTGGACTGAATCGCACAAGACTGAGCGCACCTTGATCCAAGTCGCAATTTCTCCGTCTGGCACGTTCTCGTGCTAATTTGGCTCTTCTTCTCAAGCAGCATATGACGAGTAGTGCCAGCAAGGGAAATCCCAAAATGCATGACACTATCGGGACGATTATACTTTCAGGTGATACTGAAACAAAATAAAAAACAAAATTCAATTTAGTTGAACGAGCTCCTGTTGTCTTCGTACATACAACACCCTAATTAAATTAGCAATTTCCCACTGTACAATAAAAAGTGAAAACTTCCTTTCCAATTAAACTTTACGTCTAATTGCAAATTTCAGTGTCGGGATTCCGTGGTTTCAATAATTCTATACAATTAAAAAAATTTTACGAAGTTGTTTATTTGCATTCAATTTATGGATTGCTTATTCTGCTTCTGTCACATAATTAAAGTTTCGTCACACATTTAGCAGGACTGTGCGTCCAAAACAAATATTTTTCTTTTATTTGATATATTGCACTGGAATAGTTAAATGCTTAGCTACACATCGAAATAGTTTACGCTCGAAATTAAGTTTGCTCACGTATAGAATTCGTGGATGTACCTAAATAAACTGAAATTCTGCACGAACATTTTTAATGTTACGTCGATTATTATTCAATTTATCGAATTACTATACTAACCGCGACGCGAATGAAATTTAAATTTTTAGTTCAAACAATTTTTACCAATTTCGATTTAAAAGCGCCATTCCTCAGTCGTGCGCGAAATTCTTAAATTTTGTGAATTCGGTTTGATCGACGAATTTCGCGATTTTGCAAATATTAATTTTGCTATCAGTTTGTTGCAAATTTTCGAGAACTTTTTTTTATGAAATGAAAACGAAACTTTTATTAATAATAACATAATCGTTAATAGAAATGAAATTCTTAAATTTCGATTTTGCAAATATTAATTTTGCTATCAATTTTTTGCAACTTTTCCAGGACGTTTTTCTTAGTGAAACGATAAAACTTTTATCAATAAAAAATAATCGTTCATAATATCTTATGACTTCTACCTAAATCCAGATGTCACAGGTGGAAATTGTTAACAAGTTTGGTATAATCAAGACTAACTTCTGTGAAAAGATAATTCGCAGGGTCAAATAATGTCATCGTAAAACGAAGTGAATTAAACTTTGATTAAATTGAATTAAAGCAATCTAAAATTATTTTTTTTATCTCATTACTCCTTTTTTATAATTAAAGGATAGTATTTGATCGATCAGGAAATTTGGTTTTGAGACAGACTATTTCTGCTGATTTGTTACATTATTTGTCAGTAGTTTTCTTTAATTAGAAGTGCCGAGAATTTTGAACAAAAATAGTTTTCGTGTAAAACTGATGAAAAAGAGGCAAAACGCAGTCTATTGTTACCGGAATTAATTGACTGTTGCAAAAAGTTGAATGGGTCAGTTATTCACTCGTTTTCGTTATTTTGCGATCGTTTACTGATAACCTTTAATTAGATTGAACTTTTAATGAGATTGTTTGAGAGACTTTAGAGGAATTACTTTTCATTTGCAATTCCAATTTTTAACAAATAATTTGCATAACATTATGGAAACTTGTATGCAATTATGTTTATATGATTTTTTGTACATTTTCACTTATAACAAAATGTCTTATCATTTTTATAATATTATTTTTTACTTTTTTTAACTTGTAATAAAAATGTTAAAATCCTATGAATGTTCAACTTTCTTGACTTTCAAATGTTCCATAGTTTTTAGATGATTTGGGTAAACATTATGTACCAAACTGATGAAAAATAAAATCTTTCTGTATAATTTCTTATTTGCCTCAACAATGCACGATTCTCCCAATGTCTGTAACCCACTTGAATTAATAATTAATCAGTGAAATTCCGCAGTGCAATTTCGACCACAGACTGCACTGCTCCTATTTATACCATGCCATTGTAAATTGCGATAACCGGCTGTACATTAAATTCTAAACATAGGCATTTAATTGCATACCTTGTATCTACTTTAATTACTAAATATGAAAGCGCAGTAATCGAAAAGTAGGACAAATCGCCGAACTTGGGCAAGGTTGCAACGACCCGGAATTTCGGCCAATATTTCGAAAACTTTCACTCTTTCATTAAACCAATACATTTTTTATCAATTATAAATTTACCATTAAATACAGAAAAAAGTTTTCCCACACTATTTATTTCAAAATAATCAATTTAATTTAATTTCAAGTCAGATAATTTTTGCTAATTTTACAAAATTTTAATTAATTTGAAATTTCATCTTTCCGAATAATATTTCAAAATAAATGTCTGAGGTAAAATCCCCCAAAAATGGCGAAACTCCAAAATTTAAATAATTTCTGTATCAAAATTCCGCCTAATATTTTGCAGAAACTTTGACACTATAATTCTTCCCCTCTTTCAATCAATCAAAAAAATTTGTTTTAAATAAATTTATTATTGAATACAAAAAGTTTTTCTACATTATTTATTCCAAAATAATTAATTTAATTTAATCTCTGATAATTTTTGCTAAATTTACAAAATTGTAAGCTAAATTGAAATTTCACCTTTTCAAATTCTATTCCAAGATGCATTATGGACGTAAACTTCCAAAAAGTTGCAAAACTCCCGAACATAATTCATTTCTATTTCCAAATTCCACCCAATATTTCACAAAGTCTGAAGCCACAATATTTGATTGTTTTTCAATTTTCCCCTTTAACAATTTCATCCCAAAATACACTTTCCGCGGACCTTGCTAAAAATTCGCAAAATTCTCCGACATTATTCATCGCGATATACGAATCGACACATGCCTGGTTATTTTTATCGACTGTCATCGATTTTCCGTCACACTTCATTTTCATTTGCTGCACCCGTTCCGCGAAATCTGCTACAGTTTTCCGCAACAGACTTCAAGTTGCAAATGTCCGCAATTATTCGATTAATCTCGGAGTAACACTCGTAGCATTACCATTCGCAGTGGTTCTTGTACCGCGATTCGTAATCGCAGAAAGGACACGCTTTTCCTTTCATCCCGGCGACCCTTTAAACTTCACTCCATTAACTTTTTCGGTTGTTTCTGGGTGCTGCGCTAAATGGACTACTCGTCCGCTTTCTGGTTAAGCATTTTTACGAGTGAAGTCGCTTTTGAAAGTAAATTATTGGATGATATTAAATTGACCGTTTTTTAAGACTGTGAATAAATATCTCCAAATGAAAAATGTCTTTCATTTATTTAAGATAATGAAAGAGAAATTAAAAATGGATTGTTAAATTACATTTGTTAATAGTTTGGTATTTTTTATCGACATTTTTTAATTCGAATTTATTTGCAATTTATTTCACAATTTTTTGCTGTATTCAAAAATTTTTTTTCGAAATTACAATTTTCTAAATTTATTCTAAATCTCTTTAGATTTTTTATCTTTTGTATAATTTATTCATGTCTTTTCAATTTAGAAAAATAAAAAATTAAATTTTAGAATTTTAAGTTTAGAAACAAATTAATTCAGTTAAAATATAATTTTTTTTTATTTTTGGTCTGGAGCGTCAGTGAGGATAATCATAGATATTTGGCTCGAAAAGATTATGAATAACTGACCGAAATCAATCGAAAAATCTGAAAATAGCGGAACCAAGTTGAGGAGGACTTTAACTTGTTTTACAATTAGGACACGTGATTCTTATCCTTCGTGTTATCCGGCAAAGGTCGACACTGACGTTTCGAAGTTGCTGCATAAAATCGTTATTTGGGCAATTTAACAGACCTTGGCCTATGGTGTATCAACATATTCAATACCTCACATGAATATTTACACGACCGCGAAATTCGTCGGTCGCAAACATTTTTCACCCTATAGTTGCTTCTTCGACGGTTCGTCTCGTCAGATTTGTTGGGAGCCATCGGAATTTCAGATATTTTTTATTTTGAGTTTGCAATTCAGATGCATTTTAAGCGTTGCAGGTTATTTCTGTATATGAAAAAAATGCTTATAAATTTTGTTTGCAAAAATATTCATTAGGCAAACTTTAAAAAAATTCAAAAAAGAAATCGAAAAAAAATCGAATCTCTAAATTAGAATAATGTTTTGGAATTTCAATTCAGTTTCAAAATTTGTTTTATTTAATTTGTTTTATTATTTATACAAAACAATACATTTATAAAAAAAATTACGATATTTTTTTATCTAAAACTTTATAAATATGTTTCGTCTTTCTGTCAGACTTTTTGAATAATTTTACTACGAAAATAAATTTCTTGGGTACTAATTTGTTTACTGATGATGAAAAATGCGAATTAATTTTGCGGGGTGCACGTATGAATGTGACACGTAAGCCACAAAGCTCCTGATTTAATTGATGTCCCCGTCCGGACTGCCTTTTTGAATAGTTAACTCTGGCATGTTATCAGTGGACGCGACAGTCGGTTTGTTCGGCAAACATTAAGGCCTCGAGCAGAGTACGTGTAATCGGCGAAAATGAGCGCGGTGAAAAATCACGCAACAAAAAGCGATCTTTCTCGTTTTATCTATGAGGATGATAAGCAGGCTCATTTCCGTTTTTAATAGAAAAATATTACTTTCATAATATCGTAAAATTAAACATCTCTATTTGCAAAATGTTTTTACATGAATTGAGTTGAATATCAATAACTTGAATTTCGTTTTAAATTAAAAATGTTTCTAATTCTACGATCTGAATACAACTTTTACCATAAAATCGAGAAAAAAAGGTGAATTTGTTCGAAATTGACAATTTATTTAATTAAAATTGTTTAATTATCACATTTCAAAAAAGTTATCGAATTAATGAATTGACATTTTTATTTAAATTGCATTTCTGTGTGATATAAATTAAACTGTAAAATCAAACATACATTTTATTTTTCAATTACTTGTATACTGTTACTTGTGATATCGTAAATTAATGGCGTATAAATAAATAAATATTTAAATATATAAATAAATAAAAAATAAATAAATAAATAAATACAAATAAATAAATAAATAATAAATAAATACAAATAAATAAATAAAAAATAAATAAATAAAGTGACCATTTTGGACGATTTCGTCGGCGTAGAAGAACCGTTTGCAAGACCGAATCGCGCAACTCGATTTCTGCAACACCGTTCGCCCCGCAAATTGATTAGCGCCATTAGAAACGCCCGATTCGAGACTTCAAGCCGTTCCGAAAATATTTAGCAGCCATTCTTGAAAGTTTCCCCGTTACTTGTAATAACGGATCAAGTAAAACAATCCCCCATTGTGCTTATCAGCTAGTTTCGCGGGTTTTACCGTTACCGTAAATCGAGGAAAGGGAGCTCGGTGAGACGATAAAAAGTTTCGGATATTTTCACTCGACAATGTTTGGAACACTTTTTTCATTATGTGAAATTCGGAAATCGCTTTTGTTGGAGAAATTGAGTAATTCAAAACTGTAATTTTTAGTTTAGATTTGTGCGTTAAAAAAAATGCAATTCTCAAGATTTTTGAAATTGTAGATATTTTTTGAGTTAAGATTTTTGAAATTACCAGTTTGAAGTCCGATGCAAATTTGTTTTGAAATGTGTAAATTGCAATTAGGAAACTTGTTGTAAACTAGTTTTGCGAATTTCAAAATAGGTGTAATTATCAAAACTAACTAATTTCGTAATTTGTTGCAGATTTGTGTTGCAATTTTCAACATTGACATTTTGATTCTCGTTTCACATTTATATTGCATTACACAATTTTAGTTTATAATTTTTTTATTTAAAAAAATCTCAGTTTCACATTTTTTCATATTTTTATTTTTTCCAGAAGTTTTTTTGTTTTTGCTGAAGAAGGTATTGTTATTTATACGAAACACCCTCTTACTTATTTAATTCGTAGCAGGAAGAAAATGTGGGATAACGATATGTCGGAGCATCGTTGTTCTTCTTGCAACGTGCTTCGCAAACGAATGAGCTCTACAGATGTGAAGAGAGCCTACCCCTCCTGTTCGTTGTATAGGCACGAAGCTGAGACATTCCTCGTTTAAGCGGTTAAGTGTTCATTCGAGGGAACGAGGTGCTTCTGTGACGAAAGCAACATCTTTGACGATATTTTTTCATGACGATATTTTTTTACTGTTAAAAAAATCGAGAAAAGTAATTTGTTTCTCGAACTGGGTCGAATCGTCAGCGAATCGTCATTTGTAAAAAAGTAAATAATGTCGACTATAAAAAAAGGAGTACTTTTACACCACATTTCAGATTTTATCAGAAGAAATGGAAAAAAGGCATTTTAATAAAATGCCTTTTTTTCATTTTTTTAACTTATTATAAACAAAATGTAGAAAGAACCACTTTGCAGTTTTTCCATCAAAATTAAGTGAAAAAGTACCATTTTCAAAGAGTACATTTTGAAAAAGTTCCATTTGAAAATGGTACTTTTCTAAAAGTTGATAGCAAAAGTACCATTTTAAAATGGTACATTTTGCTATTAATACATTTTTATTTTGTTTAGTCTAAAAATAAAATTGGATGGAATGAAATCAGCAAAGATTGTGCAGAAAAATTAAATCAAACGCAGCCGACAAATCATCTTAAGGCCATTAAATTCCACACCACAGTGTAGTTCCAAAGATTGTTCCAGGTCATGGGACATAACGAGCTCGAAATATCAAACGAAATATAATGACGGAATCAGTTACCCATATGGAAACGGAACGCTATCAGAACGTGATGAAAAATGATCGGTGGGTGTTTCATTTGATTTATCATCCGAGACGCAGACCGAAAGTTTTTCATTTTCAACTTACCGGTCGGGTAAATTAAAATAGTAGGCCTCTTTGAGTGTGGCACGGTTGGCGCTGTTGGTCGAGAGGACCTAACTTCCACTGACATTTTTCTCTCCCCTTCAATTTCTGGAACAGAAACGATAGGTCCCTAAAGTTAAAAAAAAGAATTTTTTCAAAACCGAAATTAAATAGTTGAAATATCCTTTTAAAAATGCTGAACAAATTTAACTATTTTTTGAAATCATATTTTTTTCTTTTTTTCTAAATGTCTTTTCTTTTTTTAATTTGTAGTTTTTCCAATATACAAATTTTATTTAATTAAAATTTGAATTTTTTAAAAGTGAAATCTATCGTTGAGTGAATTTGTCAAATTGGGCCCTTTTTCAAATTACACATCTTTCTTATTTATTTATTTAAAATTTCCTTACAATAACTTGAAAATTATTTCAACTTTTTCCAATCATTTTCAGCATTGCCTCACTTTTTAAAAAGATTCAAATATGATTTTCCAGATATTTTACAACTTTTGCAGGAAATACCTTCACAATGAAAATAAGCGCGAATGCATAAAATATTTCCCAATTCCCTGATCCAAATGATTCAATTGTCCCAAAGTAACATGTCGACGCATAAACAAAAGTTTCGCCGACTTGTTGTAATTACGCGTGATCCTACATTGTATTTGCTGCCGCGAGACGAAACTTCCTTTTCGGCGAACATCTGTTAGTTTCTCGAGTTTACAGTTGAACGAACTTTCGAAAGCTAATATCGCGAGCCCGAGATATTCATCTCGAAAATTTCGGCGCAACTTTTTTAAATCCCCCAACTTTCTTGATTACTTGTTTCGCGGCGTAATGGAAAAGTATGTACGAGTGGTTTGTAATGACTTGTGATAAATAACGACGGAACCAGCCGCAAGAGGAAAGAATAACCACTTTTTGCAAGTCATTTTTTGCACGAGTCATTCGCATCATTTTTCAAGATCGAATATTAGACATAAAAAGAAATATAAAACGATTTATTCCTTTTATAACCATTAATTTTTTATTTTTTTATGAAGAGTTTTCACTATTTTTGAGCCTAAAAAGAAATGGAAAATAAATTGGCGTGACATTGTTCAATTCGATTATTTGAAAATGTTTGACTAAATCGTCTTAAGTGAGACTTGATTCGTCATCGCGTGATTTTACTTTTAAATTCAACCAAAATCCGGGAAGGATTGCAGAGTCCTAGTTTAGATTCTGCAGAATCCTTACAAAGGAAATCGAGTCGAGGAGGTAAACTCCCCTTTTACAATGTTAAATCCCACGTTTACATTTTTCAGAGTTCTGCCTTTCCGTTATGTGACTTTCAAATTCACATTCAATAAATGCGGAAATTGGCAATTTTTCACAAAATAAACACTGATTTTTTTCAAATTTCAATTTAATAAATATTTAAATTTAACCTTTAATTTGTCGCTTATTTTTGAAAAATGAATAAAATAATAAGTAATAATAAAGATAAATAAAGCTGAAATTCAAAATATTAACATTTGAATATTTGTGTGCGACTGTGCATAGCCGCTTTCCAAGGAGAAAATATGACGACGTGTTTTCATAATAATTGCTGTCCGCTGAGAGGAATTCTCGGATATAAACGTTATCGAAAGTGTCGCATAAGTCCCGATGTCCGTTCGTAGCGAGTAAAGTGCAAATTCGACGAAATTTGCACGTGAGAAAAGATGCTAAACTTTAAAGAGAGAATCGTCATATTTATCGAAGGAAGAAAAAGACGATTTTACTGCAAAAATGGCCAAACTTTATTTACAGTCGTTGTCTTATTAAATAATATCTTTTATAGTTGGGAAAGTGAATTCACAACAGGCTTAATAAAAAACTTGGACGTTTTCGTCCAGTACTTCCTTTAGTAAACTTTTAACGAGTGCTAATAAAACGGGACGCGAGCAATTAATTTTATTTAAAAAGTTACATCTAAAAAGCAGAACTCGATTTCGTTAAGAAAGTGTGAAGCTGCGACTGCAAAGGTTGTCTGCAATTATTGTTTAATTAAGTTTCCTACAAATTCGCTGATTAATTGATAACTAAATTGTACAGTAAAAACAAATTTGTTACTAAAGTTTACAGCACTGAGGTGGGTCGCTTTATAAAAGAGATCCAAGATTGAAGGTCGAAACTTTATTTTATTTCGTAATGCTGCAAGAATTCGATTTTCTCTATTCAAGTCGATTTTACGCACGGAATTTAAAATTTTCCAGCAAATGAAAATAAATAGAAATACATGGGAATTATTTAATTTGTGTTGCATTTTATATTTTTAAATTACAGTCTATTCGTTCTAATTTTTTAATAAAAAAAAACAGAATGTATTTTGTTTTTTTATTTAATTTTCTCAAAAAAAAATTTTATTTAAAAGTATTTTATTCTTCAACTTTGCTTAAGTGTAATTTATTTACTATTGCTAAATATTTTTTATTCTGAATTGCACCAAAATTGCAGCGTTTGAGAATTTGATTTCAATGATTTCTTGCCAGCTTCTAACAGATCCATAAAAAAGGTTCAGTGGGTTACGGGGTGTGCTCGAGCATGAGCAGGATAAAGGTGAAGTAACCTGAGTTTGCCGATGCCCTATTTAACGGCTCTCACAGCCACTCTTCTGCGGAAATAAGCGCCACTTCCGATCACCGGTGCCGTCATCAGATTTCCAAAAGCAAATCCCGTTTAAATTGATGGAGAACAGAATCATCGTGGTCAAACTCGCCATTTGTCTGCGAATAAACCTGCTAAGAGGGAGAACACTGTAATCTTGGTAATCTACGAGCCAACGTTGGAAATGGTCGAAAATGAGCGGACAAAAAGTTCGCCCGATCATCGATTGCCAAATGCATGGCTCGGAAGTGCTTTAGTTCAGAAAGAAATTTTGGGGTAAAGTGAAATAATGAAAAATTTTTAAATCTACAGTTGAAGAACTTAAACAATTTAAAGAAGCGATCATTTCCGCAATTTAGCTACAAAAAGTAATGTGAACCATTATTTAATTTAAAGATATGTGAGTTAACTGAGTTTTTAGGTTAACTTAGCTAAATTCTTGTAAAATTCTTCAAATAAGATTAAAATGGCTAAAAATGTATGGGAAATTGTATGAGGAGAATGGTAAAAATTATTTTGTTCGAAGATATGTGAGATGTAAAACATATTTTTTAAGTAACCGCAATTTTTAGGTTAACTGGACTAAAGGAATGTGAAATTCTTAAAATAACTTTTCAGTTCAGTTCGACATTCTAAAACTTATTACGATTTGGACTTAATAAGTAAATCATTTGCTGAAAAAAATTGATTACTGAACTTTCGAAATGAATTCCGCCGGCATTTGAGATGCGATTAAAGGAAGCGGTAACTTCTTTCTTCGCTCTTGATGGCGAATCTACTTTTTATTGGCTGTTCTTAAATTGAGTAATGCTATCAATTAGGCAAGTTTGAATGGTAATGCAGTTTACGGTCTGAGTGACGTCGGACATTGGATTGGAAATTAACGTGATTATGCTTTTTTATTTTTGTGACGGAAAAGTAAACAGAACATATAATTCGCTTAATCAAAAACTCGCAATTAAAACAATTACAGAATTAACCCAGCTTTTATTTTAGCGGAGAGCAAAATTAAGAGAATGTGATGCACGAAGTAGAACGAGTGAGCGGATTATACTTTTGACTTGTGTGTGTGGAATGAAGTATATAATAAGGGGCGACTTAGGTGACCCCCCACCACCGAACTTCGTCAAATCAAGCCAATAAGAAGCTATTAGCTCAGCTTCTGAAATGTGAACGTTCATATCATGTTGAAAGCACTGGTTCTCGTCCGATCACCGAAGTTAAGCAACATTGAGCGTAGTC